>CAJGYO010000002.1:76477860-76776564 GCA_904845875.1 Miscanthus lutarioriparius | reverse complement strand
ATGGTACATTCAACGCAAATCATGCACCTATCTTGCGTCAAGATTAGCACTCTCTCCAAATGGACCGAATAGAGCTTCCACATAAGCCTCGTCACCTAGGAGTACCATCGGGTGCGTCTAAAATAATTTCGAGCCACGGCACGCGTTTGATGCGTAAACCAAGCACCTATCTTGCATCGACACTAACATCGCTCTCCGAACGGACTAAAACAAGATTCCACATGACCAACGTCACCTAGTAGACAAATTAAGTGCGCCCAAAACAATTTCCATGCCTATGGTACATTCAATAAACCGTGCACCTATCTTGCGTCTAGATTAGCACTCTCTCCAAACGGATGTAATCGAGCTTCCACTTGAGCTTCGTCACCTAGGAGTACCATCGGGTGCCTCCAATACGATTTTTCGAGTTTACGATATGTTGGCGCAAACCATGCACCTATCTAACACTCTCTCCAAATGGACCAAAATGAGATTCCACAAGACCCACATCACCTAGGCGTTCTATCGGTTGTGTCCAAAACGATTTTCGAGCCTGTGGTATGTTCGGCGCAAACCGTGCACCAATCTTGCATCAACATTAGCATTATCTCCAAACGGACAGAAAGGAGCATCCACTTGCGCCTCGTCACTTAGGAGTACAATCAAAAGCGCCCAAAATGATTTATGAGCCTACGATACGCTTGGCGCAAAATGTGCACCTATCTTGCACCTTCACTAACACCTGTCTCCAAACGGACCGAAATGAGATTCTACATGACCCAAGTCACCTAGGAGTTCTATCGGGAGTGTCCAAAATGACATCCAAGCATATGGTACGTTCGGCGTAAACCATGCACCTATCTTGCGTCAGGATTAGCACTGTCTCCAAATGGACCAAATCAAGCTTCCACTGGAGCCTCATCACCCAGGAGTACCATCGGGTGCGTCTAAAATGATTTCTGAGCCTATGGTACGTTTGACGCGAAACCGAGCACCTACCTTGCATCGACAATAACACTGTCTCCAAACGAATCGAGACGAGATTCCACATGACCAACGCCACCTAGGAGATCCATCGGTGCGCCCAAAACGATTTCCATGCCTATTGTACGTTCAGCGCAAACCGTGCACCTATCTTGCGCCAAGATTAGCACTCTCTACAAACAGACTTAATTGAGCTTCCACTTGAGCCTCGTCACCTAGGAGTACCATCGGGTGCGTCCAAGACGATTTCTGAGCCTATGGTATGTTTGGCGCAAACGGTGCACCTATCTAACACTCTCTCCGAATGGAGCAAATGAGATTCCACATGACCCACGTCACCTAGGAGTTCTATCGAGTGTGTCCAAAATGACTTCCAAGCATATGGTACGTTTCATGTAAACCATGCACCTATCTTGCGTCAACATTGGCACTATCTCCAAACGGATAGAAAGGAGCATCCACTTGAGCCTCGTCACTTAGGAGTACCATCGGGTGTGTCCAAAACGATTTCTGAGCCTATGGTACATTTGGTGCAAACCGTGCACCTATCTTGCAGCTTCACTAACACTGTCTCCAAACTGACCAAAATGAGATTCCACATGACCCATCTCACCTAGGAGTTCTATCGGGTGTGTCCAAAATGACTTCCAAGCATATGATACGTTCGACGTAAACCATGCACCTATCTTGCGTTAGGATTAGCACTATCTCCAACTGGACCAAATCGAGCTTCCACTGGAGCCTCATCACCTAGGAGTACCATCGGGCGCGTCTAAAATGATTTCTGAGCCTATGGTATGTTTGATGCGAAACCGAGCACCTACCTTGCATCGACACTAACACTATCTCCAAACGAACGAAAATAAGATTCCACATGACCAGCGTCACCTAGGTCATCCATCGGGTGCATCCAAAATGATTTCCAAGCCTATCGTACATTCAGCGGAAACCGTGCACCTATGTTGCGTCAAGATTAGCACTCTCTCCAAACAGACCGAATCGAGCTTCCACTTGATCCTCATCACTTAGGTGATCCATCGGTTGCGTCAAAAACAATTTCCAAGCATATGGTACATTCAACGCAAATCATGCACCTATCTTGCGTCAGGATTAGCACTGTCTCCAAATGGACCAAATAAAGCTTCCACATAAGCCTCGTCACCTAGGAGTACCATCGGGTGCGTCTAAAATAATTTCTAAGCCTACGGTACGTTTGATGCGAAACCAAGCACCTATCTTGCATCGACACTAACACTGTCTCCGAACGGACTAAAACAAGATTCCACATGACCAACATCACCTAGTAGACAAATTGGGTGCGTCCAAAACAATTTCCATGCCTATGGTACATTCAGCGCAAACCGTGCACCTATCTTGCGTCTAGATTAGCACTCTCTCCAAACGGACAGAATCGAGCTTCCACTTGAGCTTCGTCACCTAGGAGTACCATCGGGTGCCTCCAATACGATTTCTGAGCCTACGGTATGTTGGCGCAAACCATGCACCTATCTAACACTCTCTCCAAATGGACCGAAATGAGATTCCACAAGACCCACATCACCTAGGCGTTCTATCGGTTGTGTCCAAAACGATTTTCGAGCCTGTGGTATGTTCGGCGCAAACCGTGCACCAATCTTGCATCAACATTAGCATTATCTCCAAACGGACAGAAAGGAGCATCCACTTGCGCCTCGTCACTTAGGAGTACAATCGGGTGCGTCCAAAATGATTTATGAGCCTACGGTACGTTTGGCGCAAAATGTGCACCTATCTTGCACCTTCACTAACACTGTCTCCAAACGGACCGAAATGAGATTCTACATGACCCAAGTCACCTAGGAGTTCTATCAGGAGTGTCCAAAATGACATCCAAGCATATGGTACGTAAAGAGTAAACCATGCACCTATCTTGCCCTAGGATTAGCACTATCTCCAAATGGACCAAATCAAGCTTCCACTGGAGCCTCATCACCCAGGAGTACCATCGGGTGCGTCTAAAATGATTTCTGAGCCTATGGTACGTTTGACGCGAAACCGAGCACCTACCTTGCATCGACAATAACACTGTCTCCAAACGAACTGAGACGAGATTCCACATGACCAACGTCACCTAGGAGATCCATCGGGTGCGTCCAAAACGATTTCCATGCCTATTGTACGTTCAGCGCAAACCGTGCACCTATCTTGCGTCAAGATTAGCACTCTCTACAAACAGACTTAATTGAGCTTCCACTTGAGCCTCGTCACCTAGGAGTACCATCGGGTGCGTCCAAGACGATTTCTGAGCCTATGGTATGTTTGGCGCAAACGGTGCACCTATCTAACACTCTCTCCGAATGGAGCAAAATGAGATTCCACATGACCCACGTCACCTAGGAGTTCTATCGAGTGTGTCCAAAATGACTTCCAAGCATATGGTACGTTCGGCGTAAACCATGCACCTATCTTGCGTCAACATTGGCACTATCTCCAAACGGATAGAAAGGAGCATCCACTTGAGCCTCGTCACTTAGGAGTACCATCGGGTGTGTCCAAAACGATTTCTGAGCCTATGGTACATTTGGTGCAAACCGTGCACCTATCTTGCAGCTTCACTAACATTGTCTCCAAACTGACCAAAATGAGATTCCACATGACCCATCTCACATAGGAGTTCTATCGGGTGTGTCCAAAATGACTTCCAAGCATATGATACGTTCGACGTAAACCATGCACCTATCTTGCGTTAGGATTAGCACTATCTCCAACTGGACCAAATCGAGCTTCCACTGGAGCCTCATCACCTAGGAGTACCATCGGGCGCGTCTAAAATGATTTCTGAGCCTATGGTATGTTTGATGCGAAACCGAGCACCTACCTTGCATCGACACTAACACTATCTCCAAACGAACGAAAATAAGATTCCACATGACCAGCGTCGCCTAGGACATCCATCGGGTGCATCCAAAATGATTTCCAAGCCTATCGTACATTCAGCGGAAACCGTGCACCTATGTTGCGTCAAGATTAGCACTCTCTCCAAACAGACCGAATCGAGCTTCCACTTGATCCTCATCACTTAGGCGATCCATCGGTTGCGTCAAAAACAATTTCCAAGCATATGGTACATTCAACGCAAATCATGCACCTATCTTGCGTCAGGATTAGCACTGTCTCCAAATGGACCAAATAGAGCTTCCACATAAGCCTCGTCACCTAGGAGTACCATCGGGTGCGTCTAAAATAATTTCTGAGCCTACGGTACGTTTGATGCGAAACCAAGCACCTATCTTGCATCGACACTAACACTGTCTCCGAACGGACTAAAACAAGATTCCACATGACCAACATCACCTAGTAGACAAATTGGGTGCGTCCAAAACAATTTCCATGCCTATGGTACATTCAGCGCAAACCGTGCACCTATCTTGCGTCTAGATTAGCACTCTCTCCAAACGGACAGAATCGAGCTTCCACTTGAGCTTCGTCACCTAGGAGTACCATCGGGTGCCTCCAATACGATTTCTGAGCCTACGGTATGTTGGCGCAAACCATGCACCTATCTAACACTCTCTCCAAATGGACCGAAATGAGATTCCACAAGACCCACATCACCTAGGCGTTCTATCGGTTGTGTCCAAAACGATTTTCGAGCCTGTGGTATGTTCGGCGCAAACCGTGCACCAATCTTGCATCAACATTAGCATTATCTCCAAACGGACAGAAAGGAGCATCCACTTGCGCCTCGTCACTTAGGAGTACAATCGGGTGCGTCCAAAATGATTTATGAGCCTACGGTACGTTTGGCGCAAAATGTGCACCTATCTTGCACCTTCACTAACACTGTCTCCAAACGGACCGAAATGAGATTCTACATGACCCAAGTCACCTAGGAGTTCTATCAGGAGTGTCCAAAATGACATCCAAGCATATGGTACGTAAAGAGTAAACCATGCACCTATCTTGCCCTAGGATTAGCACTATCTCCAAATGGACCAAATCAAGCTTCCACTGGAGCCTCATCACCCAGGAGTACCATCGGGTGCGTCTAAAATGATTTCTGAGCCTATGGTACGTTTGACGCTAAACCGAGCACCTACCTTGCATCGACAATAACACTGTCTCCAAACGAACTGAGACGAGATTCCACATGACCAACGTCACCTAGGAGATCCATCGGGTGCGTCCAAAACGATTTCCATGCCTATTGTACGTTCAGCGCAAACCGTGCACCTATCTTGCGTCAAGATTAGCACTCTCTACAAACAGACTTAATTGAGCTTCCACTTGAGCCTCGTCACCTAGGAGTACCATCGGGTGCGTCCAAGACGATTTCTGAGCCTATGGTATGTTTGGCGCAAACGGTGCACCTATCTAACACTCTCTCCGAATGGAGCAAAATGAGATTCCACATGACCCACGTCACCTAGGAGTTCTATCGAGTGTGTCCAAAATGACTTCCAAGCATATGGTACGTTCGGCGTAAACCATGCACCTATCTTGCGTCAACATTGGCACTATCTCCAAACGGATAGAAAGGAGCATCCACTTGAGCCTCGTCACTTAGGAGTACCATCGGGTGCGTCCAAAACGATTTCTGAGCCTATGGTACATTTGGTGCAAACCGTGCACCTATCTTGCAGCTTCACTAACATTGTCTCCAAACTGACCAAAATGAGATTCCACATGACCCATCTCACCTAGGAGTTCTATCGGGTGTGTCCAAAATGACTTCCAAGCATATGATACGTTCGACGTAAACCATGCACCTATCTTGCGTTAGGATTAGCACTATCTCCAACTGGACCAAATCGAGCTTCCACTGGAGCCTCATCACCTAGGAGTACCATCGGGCGCGTCTAAAATGATTTCTGAGCCTATGGTATGTTTGACGCGAAACCGAGCACCTACCTTGCATCGACACTAACACTATCTCCAAACGAACGAAAATAAGATTCCACATGACCAGCGTCGCCTAGGACATCCATCGGGTGCATCCAAAATGATTTCCAAGCCTATCGTACATTCAGCGGAAACCGTGCACCTATGTTGCGTCAAGATTAGCACTCTCTCCAAACAGACCGAATCGAGCTTCCACTTGATCCTCATCACTTAGGCGATCCATCGGTTGCGTCAAAAACAATTTCCAAGCATATGGTACATTCAACGCAAATCATGCACCTATCTTGCGTCAAGATTAGCACTCTCTCCAAATGGACCGAATAGAGCTTCCACATAAGCCTCGTCACCTAGGAGTACCATCGGGTGCGTCTAAAATAATTTCTGAGCCTACGGTACGTTTGATGCGAAACCAAGCACCTATCTTGCATCGACACTAACACTGTCTCCGAACGGACTAAAACAAGATTCCACATGACCAACGTCACCTAGTAGACAAATTGGGTGCGTCCAAAACAATTTCCATGCCTATGGTACATTCAGCGCAAACCGTGCACCTATCTTGCGTCTAGATTAGCACTCTCTCCAAACGGACAGAATCGAGCTTCCACTTGAGCTTCGTCACCTAGGAGTACCATCGGGTGCCTCCAATACGATTTCTGAGCCTACGGTATGTTGGCGCAAACCATGCACCTATCTAACACTCTCTCCAAATGGACCGAAATGAGATTCCACAAGACCCACATCACCTAGGCGTTCTATCGGTTGTGTCCAAAACGATTTTCGAGCCTGTGGTATGTTCGGCGCAAACCGTGCACCAATCTTGCATCAACATTAGCATTATCTCCAAACGGACAGAAAGGAGCATCCACTTGCGCCTCGTCACTTAGGAGTACAATCGGGTGCGTCCAAAATGATTTATGAGCCTACGGTACGTTTGGCGCAAAATGTGCACCTATCTTGCACCTTCACTAACACTGTCTCCAAACGGACCGAAATGAGATTCTACATGACCCAAGTCACCTAGGAGTTCTATCAGGAGTGTCCAAAATGACATCCAAGCATATGGTACGTAAAGAGTAAACCATGCACCTATCTTGCCCTAGGATTAGCACTATCTCCAAATGGACCAAATCAAGCTTCCACTGGAGCCTCATCACCCAGGAGTACCATCGGGTGCGTCTAAAATGATTTCTGAGCCTATGGTACGTTTGACGCGAAACCGAGCACCTACCTTGCATCGACAATAACACTGTCTCCAAACGAACTGAGACGAGATTCCACATGACCAACGTCACCTAGGAGATCCATCGGGTGCGTCCAAAACGATTTCCATGCCTATTGTACGTTCAGCGCAAACCGTGCACCTATCTTGCGTCAAGATTAGCACTCTCTACAAACAGACTTAATTGAGCTTCCACTTGAGCCTCGTCACCTAGGAGTACCATCGGGTGCGTCCAAGACGATTTCTGAGCCTATGGTATGTTTGGCGCAAACGGTGCACCTATCTAACACTCTCTCCGAATGGAGCAAAATGAGATTCCACATGACCCACGTCACCTAGGAGTTCTATCGAGTGTGTCCAAAATGACTTCCAAGCATATGGTACGTTCGGCGTAAACCATGCACCTATCTTGCGTCAACATTGGCACTATCTCCAAACGGATAGAAAGGAGCATCCACTTGAGCCTCGTCACTTAGGAGTACCATCGGGTGCGTCCAAAACGATTTCTGAGCCTATGGTACATTTGGTGCAAACCGTGCACCTATCTTGCAGCTTCACTAACACTGTCTCCAAACTGACGAAAATGAGATTCCACATGACCCATCTCACCTAGGAGTTCTATCGGGTGTGTCCAAAATGACTTCCAAGCATATGATACGTTCGACGTAAACCATGCACCTATCTTGCGTTAGGATTAGCACTATCTCCAACTGGACCAAATCGAGCTTCCACTGGAGCCTCATCACCTAGGAGTACCATCGGGCACGTCTAAAATGATTTCTGAGACTATGGTATGTTTGACGCGAAACCGAGCACCTACCTTGCATCGACACTAACACTATCTCCAAACGAACGAAAATAAGATTCCACATGACCAGCGTCGCCTAGGACATCCATCGGGTGCATCCAAAATGATTTCCAAGCCTATCGTACATTCAGCGGAAACCGTGCACCTATGTTGCGTCAAGATTAGCACTCTCTCCAAACAGACCGAATCGAGCTTCCACTTGATCCTCATCACTTAGGTGATCCATCGGTTGCGTCAAAAACAATTTCCAAGCATATGGTACATTCAACGCAAATCATGCACCTATCTTGCGTCAAGATTAGCACTCTCTCCAAATGGACCGAATAGAGCTTCCACATAAGCCTCGTCACCTAGGAGTACCATCGGGTGCGTCTAAAATAATTTCTGAGCCTACGGTACGTTTGATGCGAAACCAAGCACCTATCTTGCATCGACACTAACACTGTCTCCGAACGGACTAAAACAAGATTCCACATGACCAACGTCACCTAGTAGACAAATTGGGTGCGTCCAAAACAATTTCCATGCCTATGGTACATTCAGCGCAAACCGTGCACCTATCTTGCGTCTAGATTAGCACTCTCTCCAAACGGACAGAATCGAGCTTCCACTTGAGCTTCGTCACCTAGGAGTACCATCGGGTGCCTCCAATACGATTTCTGAGCCTACGGTATGTTGGCGCAAACCATGCACCTATCTAACACTCTCTCCAAATGGACCGAAATGAGATTCCACAAGACCCACATCACCTAGGCGTTCTATCGGTTGTGTCCAAAACGATTTTCGAGCCTGTGGTATGTTCGGCGCAAACCGTGCACCAATCTTGCATCAACATTAGCATTATCTCCAAACGGACAGAAAGGAGCATCCACTTGCGCCTCGTCACTTAGGAGTACAATCGGGTGCGTCCAAAATGATTTATGAGCCTACGGTACGTTTGGCGCAAAATGTGCACCTATCTTGCACCTTCACTAACACTGTCTCCAAACGGACCGAAATGAGATTCTACATGACCCAAGTCACCTAGGAGTTCTATCGGGAGTGTCCAAAATGACATCCAAGCATATGGTACGTTCAGCGTAAACCATGCACCTATCTTGCCCCAGGATTAGCACTATCTCCAAATGGACCAAATCAAGCTTCCACTGGAGCCTCATCACCCAGGAGTACCATCGGGTGCGTCTAAAATGATTTCTGAGCCTATGGTACGTTTGACGCGAAACCGAGCACCTACCTTGCATCGACAATAACACTGTCTCCAAACGAACTGAGACGAGATTCCACATGACCAACGTCACCTAGGAGATCCATCGGGTGCGTCCAAAATGATTTCCATGCCTATTGTACGTTCAGCGCAAACCGTGCACCTATCTTGCGTCAAGATTAGCACTCTCTACAAACAGACTTAATTGAGCTTCCACTTGAGCCTCGTCACCTAGGAGTACCATCGGGTGCGTCCAAGACGATTTCTGAGCCTATGGTATGTTTGGCGCAAACGGTGCACCTATCTAACACTCTCTCCGAATGGAGCAAAATGAGATTCCACATGACCCACGTCACCTAGGAGTTCTATCGAGTGTGTCCAAAATGACTTCCAAGCATATGGTACGTTCGGCGTAAACCATGCACCTATCTTGCGTCAACATTGGCACTATCTCCAAACGGATAGAAAGGAGCATCCACTTGAGCCTCGTCACTTAGGAGTACCATCGGGTGCGTCCAAAACGATTTCTGAGCCTATGGTACATTTGGTGCAAACCGTGCACCTATCTTGCAGCTTCACTAACACTGTCTCCAAACTGACCAAAATGAGATTCCACATGACCCATCTCACCTAGGAGTTCTATCGGGTGTGTCCAAAATGACTTCCAAGCATATGATACGTTCGACGTAAACCATGCACCTATCTTGCGTTAGGATTAGCACTATCTCCAACTGGACCAAATCGAGCTTCCACTGGAGCCTCATCACCTAGGAGTACCATCGGGCGCGTCTAAAATGATTTCTGAGCCTATGGTATGTTTGACGCTTAAACCGAGCACCTACCTTGCATCGACACTAACACTATCTCCAAACGAACGAAAATAAGATTCCACATGACCGGCCGCCTAGGACATCCATCGGGTGCATCAAAATGATTTCCAAGCCTATCGTACATTCAATGGAAACCGTGCACCTATGTTTGCGCCAAGATTAGCACTCTCCAAAAGCAGACCGAATCGAGCTTCCACTTGATCCTCATCACTTAGGTGATCCATCGGTTGCGTCAAAAACAATTTCCAAGCATATGGTACATTCAACGCAAATCATGCACCTATCTTGCGTCAAGATTAGCACTCTCTCCAAATGGACCGAATCGAGCTTCCACATGAGCCTCATCACCTAGGAGTACCATCGGGTGCGTCTAAAATGATTTCTGATCCTATGGTACATTTGACGCGATACCGAGCACATATCTTGCATCGATGCTAACACTGTCTCCAAATAAACTGAAACAAGATTCCACATGACCAATGTCACCTAGGAGATCCATCGGGTGCGTCCAAAATGATTTTCAAGCCTATGGTTACATTCAGAGCAAACCGTGCACCTAGCTTGCGTCAAGATTAGCACTCTCTCCAAACGGACCGAATCGAGCTTCCACTTGAGCCTAGTCACCTAGGAGTACCATCGGGTGCGTCCAAGACGATTTCTGTGCGTATGGTATGTTTGGCGCAAACCGTGCACCTATCAAACACTATCTTCAAACGGACCAAAATGAGATTCCACATGACCCACATCACCTAGGAGTTCTATCGGGTGTGTCCAAAATTACTTCCAAGCTAGGTTTGGCATAAACCATGCACCTATCTTGCGTTAGGATTAGCACTATCTCCAAACGGACCAAATCGCTCTTCCACCTGAGCCTCGTCACCTAGGACTACCATCGGGTGCATTTAAAACCATTTATGAGCCTGTGGTATGTTTGACGTGAAACCGAGCACATTTCTTGCATTTGACACTAACACTGTCTCTAAACGGACTGAAATGAGATTCCACATGACAAACATCACCTAGGAGATCCATCGGGTGTGTCCAAAACAATTTCCAAGCCTATGGTACATTCAACGCAAATCGTGCACCTATCTTGCATCAAGATTAGCACTCTCTCCGAATGGACCGAATCGAGCTTCCAATTGAGCCTCGTCACCTAGAAGTACCATCGGGTGCGTCCAAGATGATTTCTGAGCCTATGGTATGTTTGGCGCACACTGTGCACCTACCTAGCACTGTACTCAAACGGACCGAAATGAGATTCCACATGACCCACGTCACCGAGGAGTTCTATCAGGTGTGTCCAAAACGATTTTCGAGCATATGGTATGTTCGGCGCAAACCGTGCACGTATCTTGCGTCAACATTAGCACTATCTCCAAACAGACATAAATGAGCATCCACTTGGGCCTCGACACCTAGGACTACCATCAGGTGCGTCCAAAACGATTTATGAGCCTATGGTATGTTTGGCGCAAACCGTGCAACTATCTAACACTGTCTCCAAACGGACCGAAATGGGATTCCACATGACCCACGTCATCTAGGAGTTCTATCGGGTATGTCCAAAACAATTTTCGAGCATGTGGTATGTTCGGTGCAAACCGTGCACCTATCTTGCGTCAACATTAGTACTATCTCCAAACGGACTGAAAGGACCATCCACTTGAGCCTCGCCACCTAGGTGTACCATTGGATGCATCCAAAATGATTTCTAAGCCTATGGAATGTTTGGCGCAAACCGTGCGTCTATCTTGCACCGACAACAACACTGTCTCAAAATGGACCGAGATGAGATTCCATATGACTCACGTCACCAAGGAGTTCTATCGGGTGTGTCCAAAATGACTTCCAAGCATATGGTATGGTCTGCTTAAACCATGCACCTATCTTTGGTCAGGATTAGCACTATCCCCAAGTGGACCAAATCGAGCTTCCACTTGAGCATCGTCACCTAGGAGTACCATCGGGTGCGTCTAAAACAATTTCTGAGCCTATGGTACGTTCGGCATGAAACCGAGCACCTATTTTGCATCGACACTAACATTGTATCCAAACGGATTGAAACAAGATTCCACATGACCAACGTCACCTACGAGATCCATCGGTTGCGTCCAAAACGATTTCCAAGCCTATGGCACATTCAACGCAAACCGTGCACCTATCTTGCATCAAGATTAGCACTCTCTCCAAACAGACCGAATCAAGATTCCACTTGATCCTCATCGCTTAGGTGATCCATCGGTTGCATCCAAAACAATTTCCAAGCATATGGTACATTCAACGCAAATCGTGCACCTATCTTGCGTCAAGATTAGCACTCTCTCCAAACGGACCGAATCGAGCTTCCACATGAGCCTCGTCACCTAGGAGTACCATCGGGTGCGTCTAAAATGATTTCTGATCCTATGGTACATTTGACGCGATACCGAGCACATATCTTGCATCGATGCTAACACTGTCTCCAAATAAACTGAAACAAGATTCCACATGACCAATGTCACCTAGGAGATCCATCGGGTGCATCCAAAATGATTTTCAAGCCTATGGTTACATTCAGAGCAAACCGTGCACCTAGCTTGCGTCAAGATTAGCACTCTCTCCAAACGGACCGAATTGAGCTTCCACTTGAGCCTAGTCACCTAGGAGTACCATCGGGTCCGTCCAAGACGATTTCTGAGCCTATGGTATGTTTGGCGCAAACCGTGCACCTATCAAACACTATCTCCAAACGGACCAAAATGAGATTCCACACGACCAACGTCACCTAGGAGATCCATCGGGTGCGTCCAAAATGATTTCCAAGCCTAATGTTACATTTAGCTCAAACCGTGCACCTATCTTGCGTCAAGAATACCACTCTCCGAATGGACCAAATCGAGCTTCCAATTGAGCCTCGTCACCTTGGAGTACCATCGGGTGCGTCCAAGACGATTTCTGAGCCTATGCTATGTTTGGCGCAAACCGTGCACCTATCTAACACTGTCTCCAAAGGGGCCAAAATGAGATTCCACATGACCCACGTCACCTAGGAGTTCTATCGGATGTGTCCAAAACGATTTTTGTGCCTATGGTATGTTCGGCGCACACCGTGCACCTATCTTGCATCAACGTTAGCACTATCTCCAAACGGACTGAAACGAGCATCCACTTGGGCCTCGCCACCTAGGTGTACCATCGGGTGCGTCCAAAATGATTTCTAAGCCTATGGTACGTTTGGCGCAAACCGTGCGCCTATCTTACACCGACAACAACACTGTCCCAAAACGGACCGAGATGAGATTCCACATGACTCACGTCACCAAGGCGTTCTATTGGGTGTGTCCAAAATGACTTCCAAGCATATGGTATGGTCAGCTTAAACCATGCACCTATCTTGTGTTAGGATTAACACTATCCCCAAATGGACCAAATCGAGCTTCCACTTGAGCATCGTCACCTAGGAGTACCATCAGTTGCGTCTAAAACGATTTCTGAGCCTATGGTACGTTCGACATGACACCAAGCACCTATCTTGCATCGACACTAACACTGTATCCAAACGGATTGAAACGAGATTTCACATGACCAACGTCACCTAGGAGATCCATTGGTTGCGTCCAAAACGACTTCCAAGCCTATGGTACATTCAACGCAAATCGTGCACCTATCTTGCGTCAAGATTAGCACTCTCCCCAAATAGACCGAATCGAGCTTCCACTTGAGCCTCATCACTTAGGAGATCCATCGGTTGCGTCCAAAACAATTTCCAAGCATATGGTACATTCAAAGCAAATCGTGCACCTATCTTGTGTCAAGATTAGCACTCTCTCCTAACGGACCGAATCGAGCTTCCACATGAGCCTCGTCACCTAGGAGTACCATCGGGTGCGTCTAAAATGATTTCTGAGCCTATGGTTCATTTGACGTGATACCGAGCACATATCTTGCATCGATACAAACACTGTCTCCAAACAAACTGAAGATTCCACATGACCAACGTCACCTAGGAGATCCATCGGGTGCGTCCAAAATGATTTCCAAGCCTATGGTTAAATTCAGAGCAAACCATGCACCTAACTTGCATCACGATTAACACTCTCTCCAAACGGACTGAATCGAGCTTCCACTTGAACCTAGTCACCTAGGAGTACCATCGGGTGCGTCCAAGACGATTTCTAACCCTATGGTATGTTTGGCACAAATTATCCACCTATCAAACACTATCTCCAAACGGACCAAAATGAGATTCGACGCATCCAACGTCACCTAGGAGATCCATCGGGTGCGTCCAAAATGATTTCCAAGCCTAATGTTACATTCAGCGCAAACCGTGCACCTATCTTGCGTCAAGATTAGCACTCTCTCCGAATGGACCAAATCGAGCTTCAATTGAGCCTCGTCACCTAGGAGTAATATCGGGTGCGTCCAAGACGATTTCTGAGCCTATGGTATATTTGGCTCAAACCGTGCACCTATCAAACACTGTCTCCAAACGGACCAAAATAAGATTCCACATGACCCATGTCACCTAGGAGTTCTATCGGGTGTGTCCAAAACGACTTCCAAGCATATGGTACGTTCGGCTTAAACCATGCACCTATCTTGCGTTAGGACTAGCACTATCTCCAAATGGACCAAATCGAGCTTCCACTTGTGCCTCATCACCTAGGAGTACCATCGAGTGCGTCTAAAATGATTTTGGAGCCTATGGTACGTTTGACGCGAAACCGAGCACCTACCTTGCATCGACACTAACACTGTCTCCAAACGAACTGAAACAAGATTCCACATGACCAACGTCACCTAGGAGATCCATCGGGTGCGTCAAAAGTGATTTCCAAGCCTATGGTACATTCAGCGAAAACCGTGCACCCATCTTGCGTCAAGATTACCACTCTCTCTAAACGGACCGAATCGAGCTTTCACTTGAGCCTCATCACCTAGAAGTACCATCGGGTGCGTCTAAGATGATTTCTGAGCCTATGGTATGTTTGGCGCAAACCGTGCACCTATCTAACACTGTCTCCAAACGGACCGAAATGAGATTCCACATGACCCACGTCACCTAGGAGTTCTATCTGGTGTGTCCAAAACAACTTCCAAGCATATGGTACGTTTGGCGTAAACCATGCACCTATCTTACGTTAGGATTAGCACTCTCTCCAAATGGACCAAATCGAGCTTCCACCTGAGCCTCGTCACCTAGGAGTACCATCGGGTGCGTCTAAAATGATTTCTGGGCCCATGGTACATTTGACGCGAAACCTAGCACATATCTTGCATTGACGCTAACACTGTCTCCAAACGAACTGAAATGAGATTCCACATGACCAACGTCACCTAGGAGATCCATCGGGTGTGTCCAAAATGATTTCCAAGCCTATGGTACATTCAACGCAAGCCGTGCACCTATCTTGCGTCAAGATTAGCACTCTCTCCAAATGGACCGAATCGAGCTTCCAATTGGGCGTCGTCACCTAGAAGTACCATCAGGTGCATCCAAGATGATTTCTGAGCCTATGGTATGTTTGGCGCAAACCGTGCACCTATCTAACTCTGTCTAAAGACGGACCAAAATAAGATTCCACATGACCCACGTCACCTAGGAGTTCTATAGGGTGTGTCCAAAATGATTTTCGATCCCGTGGTATGTTCGACACAAACCGTGCACATATCTTGCGTCAACATTAGCACTATCTCCAAACAGACATAAACGAGCATCCACTTGAGCCTCGTCACCTAGGAGTACCATCAGGTGCGTCCAAAATGATTTCTGAGCCTATGGTACATTTGGTGCAAACCGTGCGCCTATCTTGCACCAACACTAACACTATCTACAAACAGACCGAAGTGAGATTCCACATGACCCACGTCACCTAGGAGTTCTATCGGGTGTGTCCAAAATGACTTCCAAGCATATGGCACGTTCGGCGTAAACCATGCACCTATCTTGCATCAAGATTAGTACTATCTCTAAATGGACCAAATCGAGCTTGCACTTGAGCATCGTCACCTAGGAGTACCATCGGGTGTGTCTAAAATGATTTCTAAGCCTATGGTACATTTGATGCGAAACCCAGCACCTATCTTGCATCGACACTAACACTGTCTCCAAACGGACTGAAACGAGATTCCACATGACCAACGTCACCTAGGAGATCCATCGGGTGCGTCCAAAATGATTTCCATGCCTATGGTACATTCAACGCAAACAATACACCTATCTTGCGTCATGATTAGCACCTCTCCAAATGGACCGAATCGAGCTTCCACTTGAGCCTCGTCGCCTAGGAGTATCATCGGGTGCGTCCAAGATGATTTCTCAGCCAACGGTATGTTTGACGCAAACCGTGCACCTATCTAACACTTTCTCCAAACAGACCGAAATGAGTTTCCACATGACCCACATCACCTAGGAGTTCTATCGGGTGTGTCCAAAATGATTTTCGAGCCTGTGGTATGTTCGACGCAAACCGTGCACCTATCTTGCGTCAACATTAGCACTATCTCCAAACGGACAGAAAGGAGGATCCACTTGAGCCTCGTCACTTAGGAGTACCATTAGGTGTGTCCAAAATGATTTCTGAGCCTATGGTGTATTTGGCGCAAACCATGCACCTATCTAACACATTCTCCAAACGGACCGAAATGAGATTCCACATGACCCATGTCACCTAGGAGTTCTATCGGGTGTGTCTAAAACAACTTCCAAGCATATGGTACGTTCGGCGTAAACCATGCACCTATCTTACGTCAGGATTAGCACTATCTCCAAATGGACCCAATCGAGCTTCCACATGAGCCTCGTCACCTAGGAGTACCATCGGGTGCGCCTAAAATGATTTTCGAGCCTACGGTACATTTGACGCGATACCGAACACATATCTTGCATCGATGCTAACATTGTCTCCAAACAAACTGAAACGAGATTTCACACGACCAACGTCACCTAGGAGATCCATCGGGTGCATCCAAAACAATTTCCAAGCTTAATGTGACATTTAGCGCAAACAGTGCACCTATCTTGCGTCAAGATTAGCACTATCTCCGAATGGACCGAATCAAGCTTCCAATTGATCCTCGTCACCTAGGAGTACCATCGGGTGCGTCCAAGACAATTTCTGAGCCTATGGTATGTCTGGCGCAAACCGTGCACCTATCAAACACTGTCTCGAAACGGACCGAAACGAGATTCCACATGACCCACGTCACCTAGGAGTAATATCAGGTGTGGCCAAAACGATTTTTGAGCATATGGTATGTTCGGCACAAACCGTGCACCTATCTTGCATCAACATTAGCACTATCTCCAAACAGACATAAATGAGCATCCACTTGGGCCTTGTGACTTAGGAGTACTATCGGGTGCGTCCAAAACGATTTTTGAGCCTATGGTACATTTGGCGCAAACCGTGCACCTTTCTTGCACCTTCACTAACACTGTCTCCAAACCGACCAAAATGAGATTCCACATGACCCATGTCACCTAGGAGTTCTATCGGGTGTGTCCAAAACGACTTCCAAGCATATGGTACGTTCGGCTTAAACCATGCACCTATCTTGCGTTAGGACTAGCACTATCTCCAAATGGACCAAATTGAGTTTCCACTGGAGCCTCGTCACCTAGGAGTACCATTGGGTGCGTCTAAAATGATTTATGAGCCTATGGTACGTTTGGCACGAAACCGAGCACCTACCTTGCATCGACGCTAACACTGTCTCCAAACGAACCGAAACAAGATTCCACATAACCAACATCACCGAGGAGATCCATCGGGTGCGTCCAAAACGATTTCCAAGCCTATGGTACATTCCGCGCAAACCGTGCACCTATCTTGCGTCAAGATTAGCACTCTCTCCAAACGGGCCAAATCGAGCTTCCACTTGAGCCTCATCACCTAGGAGTACCAATGGATACATCCAAGATGATTTCTGAGCGTATGGTATGTTTGGCGCAAACCGTGCACCTATCTAACACTGTCTCCAAACAGACCGAAATGAGATTCCACATGACCCACGTCACCTAGGAGTTCTATTGGGTGTGTCCAAAACAACATCCAAGAATATGGTACGTTCGGCGTAAACCATGCACCTATGTTACGTTAGGATTAGCACTATCTCCAAATTGACCAAATCGAGCTTCCACCTGAGCCTCGTCACCTAGGAGTACCATCAGGTGCGTCTAAAATGATTTCTTTGCCTATGGTACATTTGACGCGAAACCTAGCACATATCTTGCGTTAGGATTAGCACTATCTCCAAATGGACCAAATCGAGCTTCCACTTGTGCTGCTTCACCTAGGAGTACCATCAGGTGCATCTAAAATGATTTCTTTCCTATGGTACTTTGACACGAAATCGAGCACCTATCTTATATCGACACTAACACTGTCTCCAAAAGAACTGAAACGAGATTCCACATGACCAACGTCACCTAGGAGATCCATCGGGTGCGTCCAAAATGATTTCCAAGCCTATGGTACATTCAACGCAAACCGTGTACCTATCTTCCGTCAAGATTAGCACTCTCTCCAAACGGACCGAATCGAGCTTCCACTTCAGCCTCACCACCTAGGAGTACCACCGGTGCACCTATCTAACATTATCTCCAAACGGACCGAAATGTGATTCCACATGGCCCACGTCACCTAGGAGTTCTATCGGGTGTGTTTAAAATGACTTCCAAGCATATGGTAGGTTCGGCGGAAACCATGCTCCTATCTTGTGTCAGGATTAGCACTATCTCCAAATGGACCAAATTGAGCTTCCACTTGTGCCTCGTCACCTAGGAGTACCATCAGGTGCATCTAAAATGATTTCTTGCCTATGATACTTTGACACGAAACCGAGCACCTATCTTACATCGACACTAACACTATCTCCAAATGGACTGAAATGAGATTCCACATGACCAACGTCACCTAGGAGATCCATCGGGTGCGTCCAAAATGATTTCCAAGCCTATGGTACATTCAACGCAAACCGTGTACCTATCTTGCGTCAAGATTTGCACTCTCTCCAAACGGACCGAATCGAGCTTTCACTTCAGCTCATCACCTAGGAGTACCATCGGGTGCGTCCAAGACAATTTTCTGAGCCTATGGTATGTTTGGCGCAAACCGTGCACCTATCTAACACTATCTCCAAACAGACCGAAATGAGATTCCACATGACCCACGTCAACTAGGAGTTCTATCGGGTGTGTCCAAAACAATTTTTGAGCCTATGGTATCTTCAGCGCAAACCGTGCACCTATCTTGTGTCAACATTAACACTATCTCCAAACACACTGAACCGAGCATCCACTTGAGCCTCATCACCTAGGAGTACCATCGCGTGCGTCCAAAATGATTTCTAAGCCTATGGTACGTTTGGCGCAAACTATGCGCATATCTTGCACCGACACTAGCATAGTCTCCAAACGGACGGAAATGAGATTCCACATGACCCACGTCACCAAGGAGTTCTATCGGGTGTGTCCAAAACGACTTCCAAGCATATGGTATGGTCGGCGAAAACCATGCACCTATCTTGTGTCAGGATTAGCACTATCTCCAAATGGACCAAATCGAGCTTCCACTTGAGCATCGTCACCTAGGTGTGCCATCGGGTGCGTCTAAAATGATTTATGAGCCTATGGTACATTTGATGCAAAACCGAGCACCTATCTTGCATTGACACTCACACTGTCTCCAAACGGACTGAAACGAGATTCCACATGACCAACGTCACGTAGGAGATCCATCGGGTGCATCCAAAACAATTTTCCGTGCCTATGGTACATTCAACACTAACCGCGTACCTATCTTGTGTCAAGATTAGCACTCTCTCCAAACAGACCAAATCGAGCTTCCACTGGAGCCTCGTCACCTAGGAGTACCATCGGGTGCGTCTAAAATGATTTCTGAGCCTATGGTATGTTTGGCGCGAAACCGAGCACCTACCTTGCATCTACACTAACACTGTCTCCAAACGAACCGAAATGAGATTCCACATGACCAACATCACCTAGGAGATCCATCGGGTGCGTCCAAAATGATTTCCAAGCCTATGGTATATTCCGCGCAAACCGTGCACCTATCTTGCGTCAAGATTAGCACTCTCTCCAAACAGGCCAAATCGAGCTTCCACTTGAGCCTCATCACCTAGGAGTACAATCGAGTGCGTCCAAGATGATTTCTGAGCGTGTGGTATGTTTGGCGCAAACCGTGCACCTATCTAACACTATCTCCGAACGGACCGAAATGAGATTCCACATGACCCACGTCACCTAGGAGTTCTATTGGGTGTGTCCAAAACAACATCCAAGCATATGGTACGTTCGGCGTAAACCATGCACCTATCTTACGTTAGGATTAGCACTATCTCCAAATGGACCAAATCGAGCTTCCACCTGAGCCTCGTCACCTAGGAGTACCATCAGGTGCGTCTAAAATGATTTCTTTGCCTATGGTACATTTGACGCGAAACCTAGCACATATCTTGCGTTAGGATTAGCACTATCTCCAAATGGGCCAAATCGAGCTTCCACTTGTGCCGCTTCACCTGGGAGTACCATCAGGTGCATCTAAAATGATTTCTTTCCTATGGTACTTTGACACGAAACCGAGCACCTATCTTATATCGACACTAACACTGTCTCCAAAAGAACTAAAACGAGATTCCACATGACCAACGTCACCTAGGAGATCCATCGGGTGCGTCCAAAATGATTTCCAAGCCTATGGTACATTCAACGCAAACCGTGTACCTATCTTCCGTCAAGATTAGCACTCTCTCCAAACGGACCGAATCGAGCTTCCACTTCAGCCTCACCACCTAGGAGTACCAAGTTGTTGTGGCCCGATCTTCTCGTAGGATCTGCGAACTTGATAAATTGTCATTGCGTGACCTGGTGAAGAGGCAATGCACCACGAGGCTGTCCACGCGATGAACTACCGAGACAATCACCCTTCCACGTACCGACGAACAGCCCACGCAATCACGCCGTATAGACGTGAAGGCACAAACTGGGTGAACCATAGTTCGGCATTCTACAACTCCCTCAGGAATCGAAAGAACAAGTTTGCAAGCCTCTCAAGACTCACACTGGAACAAGAATTCCAAGAGTTGGTATTTCTGAAATTGCAATCACGAGTTCCTGTTCACATCATCCATTACAGGGATATATAGCACTAGTGGAGTTTCAGTTTGGTGGAACATAATTGAGAACATGTAGTGGGAAGTTGCAGCACTACTTTTATTAATAACCAAGCCTAGTAGGGCGCCTAGCTGGTTGGTATTCTCTGCATGCATGCTGGAGCGTGTGTGGACAGCAACCTAGTTGCTGGTTGCATGCATTCCTAACTCCCAAATTATTTGCTTGCACTTCAACGGCTGATATTCATGGTAGCTGAATGGCCTTTCCTCTCTCATGCACGTCCAGGTTCCATGCATATATTTGGCGGGCAGAATCCATCATCATTACATGCTTGTTCGTGTACTCCATCATTCCTAAGAACATTGAAACAAGTACTCAAAAGCATAGGTTCATTCAATGTAATCTGATTATTAAGCATAAGGTTAGTGTTCACCTGAGAATGAATTTCCTTCTCCAATTGTTTAGCTCTACTCCTTGTAATTGGACCAGCTATATCAAGTGTAGCTTCATTTGGAGATGAGTGAATGCTAGGAATGTCTTCATTAAGCACTATCTCCAAATTGACTAAATTGAGCTTCCACTTGAGCATCGTCACCTAGGAGTACCATCGGGTTCGTCTAAAATGATTTTTGAGCCTACGGTACGTTGGACGCGAAACCGAGCACCTATCTTGCACCGACACTAACACTGTATCCAAAATAGATTGAAACGAGATTCCACATGACCAACATCACCAAGGAGATCCACCGGGTGCGTCCAAATCAATTTCCAAGCCTATGGTACATTCAACGCAAACTATGCACCAATCTTGCGTCAAGATTGGCACTGTCTCCAAACGGACCGAATCGAGATTGCACTTGAGCCTCGTCACCAAGGAGTACCATCGGGTGCGTCCAAGATGATTTCTAAGACTACGGTATGTTTGGCGCAAACCATGCACCTATCTAACACTATCTCCAAATGGACCAAAATGAGATTCCACATGACCCTCATCACCTAGGAGTTCTATCGGGTGTCTCCAAAATGATTTTCGTGCCTGTGGTATGTTCAGCGCAAACCGTGTACCTACCTTACGTCAACATTAGCATTATCTGCAAATGCACAGAAACGAGCATCCACTTGAGCGTCGTCACCTCAGAGTACCATTGGGTGCGTCCGAAGCGATTTTCTAAGCCTATGGTACATTTGGCGCAAACCGTGCACCTATCTTGCACCGACACTGACACTGTCTCCAAATGGACCAAAATGAGATTCCACATGACCAACGTCACCTAGGAGTCATATCAGGTGTGTCCAAAATGACTTCCAAGCATATGGTACGTTCGGCATAAACCATGCACCTATCTTGCGTCAGGATTAACACTATCTCCAAATAGACTAAATCGAGCTTCCACTTGAGCCTCGTCACCTAGGAGTACCTTCGGGTCCGTCTAAAACGATTTCTGAGCCTATGGTACGTTTGTCGTGAAACCGAGCACCAATCTTGCATCGACACTAACACTGTATCCAAATGGACTGAAACGAGATTCCACATGACCAATGTCACCAAGGAGATCCATCTTGTGAGTCCAAAACGATTTCCAAGCCTATGGTATATTCAACACAAACCGTGCACCAATCTTGCGTCAAGATTAGCACTCTCTCCAAACGGACTGAATCGACCTTCCACTTGAGCCTTGTCACCTAGGAGTACCATCGGGTGCGTCCAAAACGATTTTTGAGCCTATGGTATGTTTGGCACAAACCGTGCACCTATCAAACACTCTCTCCAAATGGATTGAAATGAGATTCCACATGACCCACGTCACCTCGGAGTTCTATCTGGTGTGTCCAAAATGATTTTCGAGCCTGTGCTATGTTTGGCGCAAACCATGCATCTATCTTTCGTCAACATTAGCACTATCTCCTAACGGACTGAAACGAGCATCCACTTGAGCCTCGTCACCTAGGAGTACCATTGGGTGTGTACAAAACAATTTTCTAACCCTATGGTATGTTTCGCGCAAACCGTGCGCCTATCTTGCACCGACACTGACACTATCTCCAAACGGACCAAAATGACATTCCGCATGACCCACGCCACCTAGATGTCATATCGGGTGTGTCCAAAATGACTTCCAAGCATATGGTACGTTCGGCGTAAACCATGCACCTATCTTACATCTGATTTAGCACTATCTCCAAATGGACCAAATCGAGCTTCCACTTGAGCCTCGTCACCCAGGAGTATCATCGGGTGCGTCTAAAATGATTCTGAGCCTATGGTACGTTTGACGCGAAACCAAGCACCTATCCTGCATCGACACTAACACTATCTCTAGATGGACTGAAACGAGATTCCACATGACCAACGCCACCTAGGATATCCATCTTGTGCGTCCAAAATGATTTCCAAGCCTATGGTACGTTCAACGCAAACCGTGCACCAATCTTGAATCAATATTAGCACTCTCTCCAAATGGACCGAATCGAGCTTCCACTTGAGCCTCGTCACCTAGGAGTACCATTGGGTGCGTCCAAGACGATTTCTAAACCTATGGTTCCTTCAACGCAAACCGTGCACCTATCTTGCATCAAGATTAGCACTCTCCAAACAGACCGAATCGAGCTTCCACTTGAGCCTCGTCACCTAGGAGTACCATCGGTTGCGTCCAAGATGATTTCTAAGCCTATGGTATGTTTGGGGCAAACCGTGCACCTATCTAAGACTGTCTCCAAACGAACCGAAATGAGTTTCCATATGACCCACGTCACCAAGGAGTTCTATCGGGTGTGTCCAAAACGACTCAAAAGCATATGGTAGGTTCGGCGTAAACCATGCACCTATCCTGCGTCAAGATTAGCACTATCTCCAAATGGACCAAATCGAGATTCCACTTGAGCATCGTCACCTAGGAGTACCATCGGGTTCATCCAAAATGATTTCTGAGCCTATGGTACGTTTGACGCGAAACCGAGCACCTATCTTGCATCGACACTAACACTGTATCCAAACAGACCGAAATGAGACTCCACATGACCAACGTCACCAAGGAGATCCATCGGGTGTGTCCAAAGCGATTTCCAAGCCTATGGTACATTCAACTCAAACCGTGCACCTATCTTGCGTCAAGATTAGCACTCTCTCCAAACGGACCGAATCGAGCTTCCACTTGAGCCTCGTCACCTAGCAGTACCATCAGGTGCATCCAAGAAGATTTCTGAGACTATGGTATGTTTGGCGCAAACCGTGCACGTATCTAATACTGTCTCCAAATTAACCAAAAGGAGATTCCACATGACCCACGTCACCTAGGAGTTCTATCGGGTGTGTCCAAAATGATTTTCGTTCCAGTGGTATGTTCGGCACAAACCTTGCACCTATCTTGCGTTAACATTAGCACTATCTCCAAACAGACTCAAACGAACATCCACTTGAGCCTCGTCACCTAGGAGTACCATCGGGTGCGTCCAAAATGATTTTCTGAGCCTATGGTACGTTTGGCGCAAACCGTGCGCCTATCTTGCACCGACACTGACACTATCTCTAAATGGACCAAAATGAGATTCCACATGACCAACGTCACCTAGGAATCATATCGGGTGTGTCCAAAAAGACTTCCAAGCATATGGTACATTTGGCGTAAACCTTGAGCCTATCTTGCGTCAGGATTAGCACAATCTCCAACTGGACCAAATCGAGCTTCCACTTGAGCCTCATCACCTAGTAGTACCATCGGGTGCATCTAAAACGATTTTTGAGCCTATGGTACATTTGACGCGAAACCGAGCATCTATCTTACATCGACACTAACACTGTCTCCAAACGAACTGAAATGAGATTCCACATGACCAAGGTCACCATGGAGATCCATCGCGTGCGTCCAAAATGATTTCTAAGCCTATGGTACATTCAACGCAAACCTTGCACCTATCTTGCGTCAAGATTAGCACTCTCTCCAAATGGACCGAATCGAGCTTCCACTTGAGCCTCATCACCTAGGAGTACCATCGGGTGCGTCCAAGATGATTTCTAAGCCTATGGTATATTTGGCGCAAACCGTGCACCTATCTAACACTGTCTCCAAATGGACGGATATAAGATTCCACATGACCAACGTCACCAAGGAGTTCTATCGGGTGTGTCCAAAACGACTTCCAAGCATATGGTACATTTGGCGTAAACCTTGAGCCTATCTTGCGTCAGGATTAGCACAATCTCCAAATGGACCAAATAGAGCTGCCACTTGAGCCTCGTCCCCTAGGAGTACCATCGGGTGCGTCTAAAACGATTTTTGAGCCTATGGTACGTTTGACGCGAAACCGAGCACCTATCTTGCATCGACACTAACACTATTTAAAACGGACTAAAATGAGATTCCACATGACCAACGTCAGCTAGGAGATCCATCGGTGCATCAAAAATGATTTCTAAGCCTATGGTACATTCAACGCAAACCGTGCACCTATCTTGTGTCAAGAAGAGCGCTCTCTCCAAACGGACTGAATCGAGCTTCCACTTCAGCCTCGTCACCTAGGAGTACCATCGGTTGCGTCCAAGATGATTTCTGAGCCTATGGTATGTTTGACGCAAACCGTGCACCTATCTAACACTATCTCCAAACGGACCGAAATGAGATTCCACATGACCCACGTCACCTAGCAGTTCTATCGGTTGTGTCCAAAATGACTTCCAAGCATCTGGTAGGTTTGGCATAAACCATGCGCCCATCTTGCGTCAGGATTAGCACTATCTCCAAATGGACCAAACCGAGCTTCCACTTGAGCCTCATCACCTAGGAGTACCATCGGGTCCGTCTAAAATGATTTCTGAGCATATGATACGTTTGACGAGAAACCGAGCCCCTATCTTGCATTGACACTAACACTGTCTCCAAACGGACTAAAACGAGATTCCACATGACCAACGTCACCATGGAGATCCATCGGGTGCGTCCAAAATGATTTCTAGGCCTATGGTATATTCAACGCAAACCATGCACCTATCTTGCATCAAGATTAGCATTCTCTCCAAACGGATCAAATCGAGCATCCACTTGAGCCTCGTCACCTAGGAGTACTATCGGGTGCGTCCAAGACGATTTTCTGAGCCTATGGTATGTTTGGCGCAAACTGTGCACCTATCAAACACTATATCAAACGGACCGAAATGAGATTCCACATGACCCACATCACTTAGGAGTTCTATCTGGTGTGTCCAAAATGATTTTTGTGCCTGTGGTATGTTCGGCACAAACCGTGCACCTATCATGCGTTAACATTAGCACTATCTGCAAACGGACTCAAACGAGCATCCACTTGAGCCTCGTCACCTAGGAGTACCATCGGGTGCGTCCAAAACGATTTTTTGAGCCTATGGTACGTTTGGCATAAACCGTGCACCTATCTTGCCCCGACACTGACACTGTCTCCAAACAGACCGAAATGAGATTCCACATGACCAACGTGAACTAGGAGTTCCAAAATGACTTCCAAGCATATGGTACGTTCGGCATAAACCATGCACCTGTCTTGCGTCAGGATTAGCACTATCTCCAAACGGACAGAAACAAGCATCCACTTGAGCCTCGTCACCAAGGAGTACCATTGGGTCCGTCTAAAAGGATTTCTGAGCCTATGGTACGTTTGACGCGAAACCGAGCACCTATCTTGCATCGACACTGACACTGTCTCCAAACAGACTGAAACGAGATTCCACATGACCAACGTCACCTTGGAGATCCATCGGGTGCGTCCAAAATGATTTCTATGCCTATGGTACATTCAACGCAAACCGTGCACCTATCTTACGTCAGGATTAGCACTCTCTCCAAACGGACCGAATCGAGCTTCCACTTGTGCCCTGTCACCTAGGAGTACCATCGGGTGCATCTAAGACGATTTCTAAGCCTATGGTATGTTTGGCGCAAACCGTGCACCTATCTAACACTGTCTCCAAACGGACCGATATAAGATTCCACAAGACACACGTCACCTAGGAGTTCTATCGGGTGTGTCCAAAATGATTTTTGAGCCTATGGTATGTCTCGCGCAAACCGTGCACATATCTTGCATCAATTTTAGCACTATCTCCAAACGGACAGAAACAAGCATCCACTTGAGCCTTGGCACCTAGGAGTACCATCGAGGGCGTCCAAAACAATTTCTAAGCCAATGGTACCTTTGGTGCAAACTGTGCACCTATCTTGCTCTGACACTAACATTGTCTCCAAATGGACCGAAATGAGATTCCACACAACCCACGTCACCTAGGAGTTCTATCGCGTGTGTCCAAAATGACTTCCAAGCATATGGTACATTCGGCGTAAACCTTCCGCCTATCTTACGTTAGGATTAGCACTATCTCCAAATGGATCAAATCGAGCTTCCACTTGAGCCTCGTCACCTAGGAGTACCATCGGGTCCGTCTAAAACAATTTCTGAGCCTATGGTACGTTTGACGTGAAACCGAGCACCTATCTTGCATCGACACTAACACTGTCTCCAACCGGACTGAAATGAGATTCCACATGACCAACGTCACCTTGGAGATCCATCGGGTTCGTCCAAAATGATTTCTAAGCCTATGGTACATTCAATGCAAACCATGCACCTATCTTGCGTCAAGATTAGCACTCTCTCCAAATAGACCGAATCAAGCTTCCACTTGAGCCTTGGCACCTAGGAGTACCATCGAGGGCGTCCAAAACAATTTCTAAGCCAATGGTACCTTTGGCGCAAACTGTGCACCTATCTTGCTCTGACACTAACATTGTCTCCAAATGGACCGAAATGAGATTCCACACAACCCACGTCACCTAGGAGTTCTATCGCGTGTGTCCAAAATGACTTCCAAGCATATGGTACATTCGGCGTAAACCTTGCACCTATCTTGCGTCAAGATTAGCACTATCTCCAACTGGACCAAATCGAGCTTCCACTTGAGCCTCGTCACCTAGGAGCACCATCGGGTGCGTCTAAAACGATTTTTTAGCCTATGGTACGTTTGACGCGAAACCGAGCACCTATCTTGCATCGACACTAAACCTGTCTCCAAACAAACTGAAATGAGATTCCACATGACCAACATCACCTAGGAGATCCATCGGGTGCGTCCAAAATGATTTCTATGCCTATGGTACATTCAACACAAACTGTGCACCGATCTTGCGTCAAGATTAGCACTCTCTCCAAACCGACCGAATCAAGCTTCCACTTGAGCCTAGTGACCTAGGAGTACCTTCGGGTGCATCCAAGATGATTTTTTGAGCCTATGGTATGTTTGGCGCAAACCGTGCACCTATCAAACACTGTCTTCAAATGGACCGAAATGAGATTCCACATGACCCACGTCACCTAGGAGTTCTATCGGGTGTGTCCAAAATGATTTTCGAGCATGTGGTATGCTCGGCACAAACCGTGCAACTATCTTGTGTCAACATTAGCACTATCTCCAAATGGACTGAAATGAGCATCCACTAGAGCCTTGTCACCTAGGAGTACCATCGGGTGCGTCGAAAACAATTTCTGAGCCTTTGTTTGGCACAAACCGTGCACCTATCTTGCATCGACACTAACACTATTTAAAACGGACTGAAACGAGATTCCACATGACCAACGTCAGCTAGGAGATCCATCGGTGCGTCCAAAATAATTTATGAGCCTATGGTACATTCAACGCAAACCGTGCACCTATCTTGTGTCAAGATTAGCGCTCTCTCTAAACGGACCGAATCGAGCTTCCACTTGAGCCTCGTCACCTAGGAGTACCATCGGTTGCATCCAAGATGATTTCTAAGCCTATGGTATGTTTGGGGCAAACCGTGCACCTATCTAAGAATGTCTCCAAACGAACCTAAATGAGATTCCACATGACCCACGTCACCAAGGAGTTCTATCGGGTGTGTCCAAAACGACTCAAAAGCATATGGTAGGTTCGGCGTAAACCATGCACCTATCTTGCGTCAGGATTAGCACTATCTCCAAATGGACCAAATCGAGCTTCCACTTGAGCATCGTCACCTAGGAGTACCATCGGGTTCATCCAAAACAATTTCTGAGCCTATGGTACGTTTGACGCGAAACCGAGCACCTATCTTGCATCGACACTAACACTATATCCAAACAGACCGAAATGAGACTCCACATGACCAACGGTCACCAAGGAGATCCATCGGGTGTGTCCAAAATGATTTCCAAGCCTATGGTACATTCAACTCAAACCGTGCACCTATCTTGCGTCAAGATTAGCACTCTCTCCAAACGGACCGAATCGAGCTTCCACTTGAGCCTCATCACCTAGCAGTACCATTGGGTGCGTCCAAGAAGATTTCTGAGACTACTGGTATGTTTGGCGCAAATCGTGCACGTATCTAATACTGTCTCCAAATTAACCAAAATAAGATTCCACATGACCCACGTCACCAAGGAGTTCTATCGGGTGTGTCCAAAATGATTTTCGTGCCTATGGTATGTTCGGCACAAACCGTGCACCTATCTTGCGTTAACATTAGCACTATCTCCAAACGGACTCAAACGAGCATCCACTTCAGCCTCGTCACCTAGCAGTACCATCGGGTGCGTCCAAAATAATTTTCTGAGCCTATGGTACGTTTGGCGCAAACCGTGCGCTTATCTTGCACCGACACTGACACTATCTCTAAATGGACCAAAAGGAGATTCCACATGACCAACGTCACCTAGGAATCATATCGGGTGTGTCCAAAAAGACTTCCAAGCATATGGTACATTCGGCGTAAACCTTGCAACTATCTTGCGTCAGGATTAGCACTATCTCCAACTGGACCAAATCGAGCTTCCACTTGAGCCTCATCACCTAGGAGTACCATCGGGTGCATCTAAAATGATTTTTGAGCCTATGGTAAATTTGACGTGAAACCGAGCACCTATCTTGCATCGACACTAACACTGTCTCCAAACGAACTGAAATGAGATTCCACATGACCAAGGTCACCATGGAGATCCATCGGGTGCGTCCAAAATGATTTCTAAGCCTATGGTACATTCAACGCAAACCTTGCACCTATCTTACGTCAAGATTAGCACTCTCTCCAAACGGACCGAATCGAGCTTCCACTTGAGCCTCATCACCTAGGAGTACCATCTGGTGCGTCCAAGATGATTTCTAGGCCTATGGTATATTTGGCGCAAACCGTGCACCTATCTAACACTGTCTCCAAATGGACGAATATAAGATTCCACATGACCCACGTCACCTTGGAGTTCTATCGGGTGTGTCCAAAACGACTTCCAAGCATATGGTACATTCAGCGTAAACCTTGAGCCTATCTTGCGTCAGGATTAGCACAATCTCCAAATGGACCAAATAGAGTTGCCACTTGAGCCTCGTCCCCTAGGAGTACCATCGGGTGTGTCTAAAATGATTTTTGAGCCTATGGTACGTTTGACGCGAAACCGAGCACCTATCTTGCATCGACACTAACACTATTTAAAACGGACTGAAACGAGATTCCACATGACCAACGTCAGCTAGGAGATCCATCGGTGCGTCCAAAATGATTTCTAAGCCTATGGTACATTCAACGCAAACCATGCACCTATCTTGTGTCAAGATTAGCGCTCTCTCCAAACGGACCGAATCAAGCTTCCACTTCAGCCTCGTCACCTACGAGTACCATCGGGTGCGTCCAAGATGATTTTTGAGCCTATGGTATGTTTGGCGCAAACCGTGCACCTATCTAGCACTGTCTCCAAACGGACCGATACGAGATTCCACATGACCCACGTCACCTAGCAGTTCTATCGGTTGTGTCCAAAATGACTTCCAACCATATGGTAGGTTCGGCGTAAACCATGCGCCTATCTTGCGTTAGGATTAGCACTATCTCCAAATGGACCAAATCAAGCTTCCACTTGAGCCTAGCCACCTAGGAGTACCATCGGGTGCGCCTAAAATGATTTCTGAGTCTATGGTACGTCTTACGCGAAACCGAGCACCTATATTGCTTTGACACTAACACTGTCTCCAAACAGACTGAAACGAGATTCCACATGACCAACGTCACCTAGGTGATCCATCGGGTGCGTCCAAAATGATTTCTATGCCTATGGTACATTCAACGCAAACTATGCACCGATCTTGCGTCAAGATTAGCACTCTCTCCAAACCGACCGAATCGAGCTTCCACTTGAGCCTAGTGACCTAGGAGTACCATCGGGTGCGTCCAAGATGATTTTTTGAGCCTATGATATGTTTGGCGCAAACCGTGCACCTATAAAACACTGTCTTCAAATGGTCTGAAATGAGATTCCACATGACCCACGTCACCTAGGAGTTCTATCGGGTGTGTCCAAAATGATTTTCGAGCATGTGGTATGCTCGGCACAAACCGTGCAACTATCTTGCGTCAACATTAGCACTATCTCCAAATGGACTGAAACGAGCATCCACTAGAGCCTTGTCACCTAGGAGTACCATCGGGTGCATCGAAAACAATTTCTGAGCCTTTGTTTGGCGCAAACCGTGCACCTATCTTGCATCGACACTAACACTATTTAAAACGGACTGAAACGAGATTCCACATGACCAACGTCAACTAGGAGATCCATCGGTGCGTCCAAAATGATTTCTAAGCCTATGGTACATTCAACGCAAACTGTGCACCTATCTTGTGTCAAGATTAGCTAATGAAGACATTCCTAGCATTCACTCATCTCCAAATGAAGCTGCACTTGATATAGCTGGTCCAATTACAAGGACTAGAGCTAAACAATTGGAGAAGGAAATTCATTCTCAGGTGAACGCTAACCTTATGATTAATAATCAGATTACATTGAATGAACCTATGCTTTTGAGTACTTGTTTCAATGTTCTTAGGAATGATGGAGTGCACGGACAAGCATGGGATGATGATGGATTCTGCCCACCAAATATATGCATGGAACCTGGACGTGCATGAGAGAGGAAAGGTCATTCAGCTACCATGAATATCAGCCGTTGAAGTGCAAGCAAATAATTTGGGAGTTAGGAATGCATGCAACCAGCAACTGGGTTGCTGTCCACACACACTCCAGCATGCATGCATAGAATACCAACCAGCTAGGCGCCCTACTAGGCTTGGTTATTAATAAAAGTAGTGCTGCAACTTCCCACTACATGTTCTCAATTATTTTTTCCACCAAACTGAAACTCCACTAGTGCTATATATCCATGTAATGGATGACGTGAAACAGAACTCATGATTGCAATTTCAGAAATACCAACTCTTGGAATTCTTGTTCAGCGTGAGTCTTGAGAGGCTTGCAAACTTGTTCTTTCAATTCTCGAGGGAGTTGTAGAACGCTTGAACTATGGTTCACCCATTTTGTGCCTTCACATCTATCTCTGGCGTGATTGCGTGGGCTGTTCATCGGTACGTGGAAGGGTGATTGTCTCGGTAGTTCGTCGCGTGGATAGCCTCGCGGTGCATTGCCTCTTCACCAGGTCGCGCAACGACAATTTATCAAGTTCGCAGATCCTACGAGAAGATCGGGCCACAACAACTTGCTACATGTGCTGCATAGACATGTGCACATCATCTGGTACCAGAGCCTCCGTTTACTCGTTAGGATTGTTCTTGTTTTTCGTAGAGTTTATATACCTACTGTCCACTAATAGCCAAAAAAAGAAAACCTACAGCCCAAATTCATACGTGCTACTGATTTTGTAGTTTGCTTTATCAAGTTTTAATCTAGTTGCTGAATTTTGTAGATTTGTCTAGTTGCTGAATTTTTCTTTTCCACATCATTCTATTGTTATCATTGTTCTAATCATCAAATCGCTTGCTGCATGTACCCACCCATCCCACCCTTGTTCTAATCGTCATTGCTTGCTGCCTATATATAACTAAAAAACCACCCGTTCCACCCTTGTTTTCTACCATACAAATTCCCCACCCGAGTTTCTTGTTTTTGTGTGCTGCCGTCCATCTTAGTTGATCCTTATGTGCCCCTTTAGTTGAAAGTTGTGTGCTGCGTTTCACAAAGGTTAAAAGAAAAGATGTATATGGGTCAAAAGAAGGACTGAAAACAACGAGTTCTTGTTCAAAAAAAAGGGAAAGAAAAGAAATAAAAGAGAATTGTGTTCAAGCACACCACAAAGGGGTTTGGGCAAGCAACAAGTTTGGTTGGTGCAATTGGTGTTCATCTATCCACTTCCTACATCTTGTTCCTTTCTTTGAGCATCTTTTCCTTTATATTCAGCAACTTAGACTTGAGTTCTTGGATTATTACTCGGTTTTGCATTACTACATTTTAGCGCATTCCATTTACATATTACCCCACCAAGCTCCACTTAAAAGCACCGTGAGTTGTTGCACCGTAGTCTCTTCACTCTTCCACTCTGATTGCAGCCCCGATTCTTGCCCTTTCCGGAAGAGAAAGAACTTGTTCGAGAAAGTGGTGAGGGAGTGATTCCACATATATTCCACATATATATTGTCCTTTTTCCCTCTACTAATATGGCGGGGACGTGGAGATGGTGTCATTTGTTTGGTGGAGGAATTCCGGAGGCTGCGTACACAACTGAATGATTTGATGCAACAACTACAAACTCTCCAATTGAACATGCCTCATAGAGAACCACCACCAAATGAGGATGATGACAATGAGGATAACGAGGCACCACATCGTGTCACCTGGTCATGGAAATGGACGTGGTGGGTTTGGCCATGGTTTTGGTCGTGCTTCGCTGGCGTTCTAGTTGGAGGTAGAGATTATGATGGTGATGATGATATGTTGTCCGACATGGATGATCATCGACATGGTGGTGGCCATCATGGTTATCGTGACCGCCATCGTCGCCGTAATGATGATGGTTTAAGAAACGTGAAAGTGTCTATTCCCCCTTTCAAATGAGACGGAGAATTTGATGCTTATTTTGAATGGGAGACCAAGGTGGAACAAATATTTGATTTGTATGAATACTCTGCTGAAAAGAAGGCAAAGCTTGCAGCCATTGAGTTTAAAGGCTATGCCATAACTTGGTGGAATCGGGGCCGTCATGAATATCGGAGAGAGTTGGGCATGTTTGTATAACTTGGGAAGACATGAAGAGAGAAATGCGACGTCGTTTTGTTCCGACATATTACTCTCGTGATCTACATTTGAAGCTGAAACGTCTTGTGCAAGGTACTCGTCTTTGTTGATGAATATTTTCAAGAATTAGAAATGTGTGTACTTTGTATGCAGGGATAGCGAAGATGAGGAATCCACAATGGCTTGGTTTCTAGTTGGCCTCAATAAACCCATTCTTGATAAAGTGGATATGACAACCTACACATGTCTCATCGAGTTGGTTCATTTTGCAAAGAGCGCTGAAAGGCAAATTGCTACGTCTTACAAATACAATGCTTCATGGCGTCATTCCCAACAAAGGGGATGTCACGCCTCAATTCCAACAACAAGGAGCTGCAACGCCCAAATCTTCATCTCGTGGAGCAAATAGATATCTTCCAACTTCTTCCAAACAATTGGATGTGAAAGGTAAAAGCTGTGAGTTCAAGTCAGCCCACTTCTTCTCTGCAGACCACCCAGCATAAGACAAGCAAGATTGAGTGTTTTAAGTGTGGTGGTCATGGGCATAAGCAAGTTTGAATGTCCCAATCGTCGTACTATTATTGCACTTGCTGATGGTTCTTATGATTCCCAAAGTGAAGCGGAGGATGAGTTTAACAATGTATTTGCAGATCTTAATCTTGACACTTGTGAGTATTCAGCAGAGGATGGTACATTTGAGCTAGGTCTAAATTGTTTAGCCATTCAACCTATTCCAACTTTTGCTCACAATGACCTATTACAAGATGTTGTTTCTGCATCTTTCGACGAGATTACTAGTGATGATTTTGATGAGTTGCTTGCTGATTTTCCTGATTTGACGCGTTCTATAATGAACACACCATCTCCTTCTTTGGTGGTGAGGCGAGTTCTTTCCACTCAATTTGTTGCTGCTGAACAAGGACAACGCCATAATTTGTTTCAATCCAGATGCAAAGTGAAAGGACAAGTGTGTCGTTTCATCACAGATGGTGGGAGCTACAATAATATTGTTAGTGCTTTGCTTGTTGAGAAGCTTGGCTTGTAGCCACGTCGCCATCCACATCCATACCATATGCAATGGTTGAATAATTCTGGGACAGTTAAGGTTTCAGCCATGATTCGTTTGTCATTTTCCATTGGTGAATATAATGGAGAGGTGGATTGTGATATTGTCCCCATGCAAGCATGCCATTTGCTGCTTGGTCGGCCCTGGCAATTTGATGCGGACTCAGTGCATTTTGGACGGTCTAACAAACACACTTTCATTCACAATGACAAGAAGGTGGTTCTTATTCCATTATCTCCAGAGGAGATACATGCTTCAGATCTGGCTCACAAGAAAAGAGAGGAATCTGACAAAAGAAAATTGAATGAGATCCCCAACACAAGTAAGGGAGAGAGTTCTCACCCATCCAGCCACATAAAGACTCATGCCAATCCTAAACAACCACGCCACACTGAGTGTCTCTTTGTGAGCAAGAGTGATATGAGAGAAGTGAGAAACACCACAGCCCCATTCTTTGTGCTCTTGCACAAGAAGGTCCTACTTTCAACTAACGATTTACCTTCATCGCTGCCTAGTGTTGTTCTTGATCTCTTACTGGGACTTCAAGATGTTTTTCCCGATGAGATACCCATTTGGACTTCCTCCACTCCATGGAATTGAGCATCAAATTGATTTGGTACCAGGTGCTTCTCTTCCAAATCGTCCAGCCTACCGCACCAATCCCACAGAGACAAACGAAATTCAGCGACAGGTAAAAGAGCTTTTGGACAAAGGGTATGTTCGTGAATCCTTATCACCATGTGTTGTTCCAGTTCTTTTAGTTCCAAAGAAAGATGGCTCTTGGTGCATGTGTGTTGATTGTCGTGCTATCAATGTTATAACTGTTCGATATCACCATCCCATTCCACGACTTGATGACATGTTAGATGAATTGAGTGGTTCCATCATTTTCACCAAGATTGATTTGCGTAGTGGCTATCATCAAATCCGCATGAAACTTGGTGATGAATGGAAAACAACGTTTAAAACTAAAATTGGTCTCTATGAATGGCTTGTGATGCCATTTGGCTTGACAAATGCTCCTTCAACTTTTATGCGCTTAATGAACCATGTTTTACGAGCTTTCATTGGCAAGTTTGTAGTTGTTTATTTTGATGATATTCTGATCTATAGCAAATCATTTGATGAACATCTTGATCATATCCGTCAAGTACTTGCTGTTTTGAGGGAAGAGAATTGTATGGCAACACCGCTAAGTGCACCTTTTGCATAGATCGTGTTGTTTTCCTTGGCTTTGTTGTTTCCATGAGATGGTATTCAGGTTGATGAAGAGAAGGTTAAAGCAATACGAGATTGGCCTACACCGGTAAATGTGAGCCAAGTTCAAGCTTTCATGGTCTTGCAAGTTTCTATAGGCGTTTTGTCAAAATTTCAGCACCCTCGCTGCACCCTTAATAATCTCACAAAGAAGGATGTTCCATTCACATGGGGCCATGGCGAAGACCAAGCATTCACACTGCTGAAAACATGACTTTGTGAAGCACCGTTGCTACAACTTCACGATTTTGGTAAGACATTTGAGATCGAATGTGATGCAAGTGGTATTGGCATAGGAGGTGTCTTCTTTGCAAGAAGGTAAACCTGTTGCCTACTTTTCTAAAAAGCTAAATGGTCCACATCTGAATTACTCGGTTTATGACAAAGAGCTTTATGCCTTAGTTCGCGTTTTGGAAGTTTGGCACCATTACTTGTTACCTAAAGAATTTGTAATTCATTCTGATCATGAAGAATTGAAATATCTTAAAAGCCAAGGCAAGCTGAACCGTCGACATGCTAAATGGATTGAGTTCATTGAAACATTTCCCTATGTTGTCAAACATAAGCGTGGTAAAGATAACATTGTTGCCGATGCCTTGTCTAGAAGATGTGCATTGATTACACAACTAGATACAAAAGTGCTTGGTTTGGAATCCATTAAAACACTTTATGTTGTTGATGCTGATTTTAACGAACCTTTCTCTCGTTGCATTGATGGAAAAGGTTGGGATAAATATTATGTGCATGATGGCTTCTTGTTTCGGACTAACAAAATATGCATTCCAGCTTGTTCGATTCATCAAGTTCTTTTTTTGCGGGGAAGCACATGTGGTGGGTGGCTGGTCATTTTGGTATCAAAAAGACATTGGACATGCTCTCTGATCATTTCTTTTGGCCACATATGCGACGTGATGTCCAGCGGCACGTTGGGTGCTGCATCGTTTGCTTGAAAGCTAAGTCCCGCCTCAATCCCCATGGTTTATATACTCCATTACCTATTCCACATGTACCTCGGGAAGATATATCTATGGACCTTGTTCTGGGGTTACCTCGGTCTCAGAGGGAGAGGGATTCTATTTATGTTGTTGTAGATCGCTTTTCTAAAATGGCACATTTTATCCCATGTCATAAGAGCGATGATGCTTCACACATTGCTGATTTGTTTTTCAGGGAGATCATTCGTTTACATGGAGTTCCAAAGACTATTGTTTCAGACCGGGATACAAAATTTCTCAGCTACTTTTGGAAGACATTATGGGCTAAGCTTGGCACAAAGTTGTTATTTTCAACCACTTGTCATCCACAAATGGATGGGCAAACAGAAGTTGTCAACCGTACCTTGTCAACCATGTTGCGTGCTGTGTTGAAAAATAATTTGAAGCTCTGGGAAGACTGCCTTCCACATGTTGAATTTGCTTATAACAGGGCAGCCCATTCTACAACAAACTCTTGTCCATTTGAAATTGTTTATGGGTTTAAACCGCATACTCCCATGGATCTTTTGCCTTTACCATTACAGGAACAAGTTAACTTGGCTGTTACGAAAAGATTAGACTTTATCAAGCGGTTACATGTGGAGACAAGAAAGAATATTGAGAAGAAATCAGCACAATATGCAAAGCAAGCAAACAAAGGTAAGAAGAAGGTTACATTCCAGCCAGGAGATCTTGTATGGTTGCATCTACGCAAGGCTTTCCCCAACAGCGTAAGAGTAAGTTATCCCCTAGGGGTGATGGTCCGTTCAAGGTTCTCCAACAGATAAATGATAATTGTTACAAACTTGAGCTGCCACCTGAATATTCCAATGTGAGTACCACATTCAATGTCAAAGACTTGCTTCCATTACCTGGTGAGCCTGAGTCGAGGACGACTCCTTCCCAAGAGGGGGAGGCTAATGAAGACATTCCTAGCATTCACTCATCTCCAAATGAAGCTGCACTTGATATAGCTGGTCCAATTACAAGGAGTAGAGCTAAACAATTGGAGAAGGAAATTCATTCTCAGGTGAACGCTAACCTTATGATTAATAATCAGATTACATTGAATGAACCTATGCTTTTGAGTACTTGTTTCAATGTTCTAAGGAATGATGGAGTGCACGAACAAGCATGGGATGATGATGGATTCTGCTCGCCAAATATATGCATGGAACCTGGACGTGCATGAGAGAGGAAAGGCCATTCAGCTACCATGAATATCAGCCGTTGAAGTGCAAGCAAATAATTTGGGAGTTAGGAATGCATGCAACCAGCAACTGGGTTGCTGTCCACACATGCTCCAGCATGCATGCAGAGAATACCAACCAGCTAGCCGCCCTACTAGGCTTGGTTATTAATAAAAGTAGTGCTGCAACTTCCCACTACATGTTCTCAATTATTTTCCACCAAACTGAAACTCCACTAGTGCTATATATCCCTGTAATGGATGACGTGAACAGGAACTCGTGATTGCAATTTCAGAAATACCAACTCTTGGAATTCTTGTTCCAGCGTGAGTGTTGAGAGGCTTGCAAACTTGTTCTTTCGATTCCTGAGGGAGTTGTAGAACGCCGAACTGTGGTTCACCCAGTTTGTGCCTTCACGTCTATACGGCGTGATTGCGTGGGGTGTTCGTCGGTACGTGGAAGGGTGATTGTCTCGGTAGTTCGTCGCGTGGACAGCCTCGCGGTGCATTGCCTCTTCACCAGGTCGCGCAACGACAATTTATCAAGTTCGCAGATCCTACGAGAAGATCGGGCCACAACAACTTGCTACACGTGCTGCATAGACATGTGCACATCATTAGCGCTATCTCCAAACGGACCGAATCGAGCTTCGACTTGAGCCTAGTGACCTAGGAGTACCATCGGGTGCGTCCAAGATGATTTTTTGAGCCTATGGTATGTTTAGCGCAAACCGTGCACCTATCAAACACTGTCTTCAAATGGACCGAAATGAGATTACACATGACCCACATCACCTAGGAGTTCTATCGGGTGTGTCCAAAATGATTTTCGAGCATGTGGTATGTTCGGCACAAACCGTGCAACTATCTTGCGTCAACATTAGCACTATCTCCAAATGGACTGAAACGAGCATCCACTAGAGCCTTGTAACCTAGGAGTACCATCGGGTGCGTCGAAGACAATTTCTGAGCCTTTGTTTAGCGCAAACCGTGCACCTATCTTGCACCGACACTAACATTGTCTCCAAACGGACTGAAATGAGATTCCACATAACCCACGTCACCAAGGAGTTCTATCGGGTGTGTCCAAAACGACTTCCGAGCATATGGTACATTTGGCGTAAACCATGCACCTGTCTTTCGTCACGATTAGCACTATCTCCAAATGGACCAAATCGAGCTGTCACTTGAGCCTCGTCACCTAGGAGTACCATTGGGTCCGTCTAAAAGGATTTCTGAGCCAATGGTACGTTTGACGCGAAACCGAGCACCTATCTTGCATCGACACTAACATTGTCTCCAAACGGACTGAAACGAGATTCCACATGACCAACGTCACCTTGGAGATCTATCGGGTGCGTCCAAAATGATTTCTAAGCCTATGGTACATTCAACGCAAACCGTGCACCTATCTTGCGTCAAGATTAGCACTCTCTCCAAACGGACCAAATTGAGCTTCCACTTGAGCCTCGTCACCTAGGAGTACCATCGGGTGCATCCAAGAGGATTTCTAAGCCTATGGTATGTTTGGCGCAAACGGTGCACCTATCTAACACTGTCTCCAAATGGGCCGATATAAGATTTCACATGACCCACATTACCTAGGAGTTCTATCGGGTGTGTCCAAAACGACTTCCAAGCATATGGTACGTTCGGCGTAAACCATGCGCCAATCTTGCGTTAGGATTAGCACTATCTCCAAATGGACCAAATTGAGCTTCCACTTGAGCCTTGTCACCTAGGAGTACCATCGTTTACATCCAAGATGATTTCTGAGCCTATGGTATGTTTGGCGCAAACCGTGAACCTATCTAACACAGTCTCCAAACGGACTAAAATGAGATTCCAGTTGACCCACGTCACCTAGGAGTTCTATCGGGTGTGTCCAAAATGACTTCCAAGCATATGGTAGGTTCGGCGTAAACCATGCACCTATCTTGCATCAGGATTAACACTATCTCCAAATGGACCAAATCGAGCTTCCACTTGAGCCTCGTGACCTAGGAGTACTATCGAGTGCGTCTAAAATGATTTCTAAGCCTATGGTACGTTTGACGCGAAGCCGAGCACCTATCTTGCATCGACACTAACACTGTATCCAAACGGACTGAAACGAGATTCCATCTTGTGTGTCCAAAATGATTTCCAAGCCTACTGTACATTCAGCGCAAACCATGCACCAATCTTGCATCAAGATTAGCACTCTCTCCAAATGGATCGAATCGAGCAACCACTTGAGCCTCGTCACCTAGGAGTACTATCGGGTGCGTCCAAGATGATTTTCTGAGCCTATGGTATGTTTGGCGCAAACTGTGCACCTATCAAACACTATCATCAAACGGACCGAAATGAGATTCCACATGACCCATGTCACCTAGGAGTTCTATCTGGTGTGTCCAAGATGATTTTCCTGCCTATGGTATGTTCGGCACAAACGGTGCACCTAACTTGCGTTAACATTAGCACTATCTCCAAACAGACTCAAACGAGCATCCACTTGAGCCTCGTCACCTAGGAGTACCATCGGGTGCGTCCAAAACGATTTTTTGAGCCTATGCTAGGTTTCGCGCAAACCGTGCGCCTATCTTGTTCCGACACTGACACTGTCTTCAAACAGACCGAAATGAGATTCCACATGACCAACGTCACCTAGGAGTCATATCGGGTGTGTCCAAAATGACGTCCAAGCATATGGCACGTTCGGCGTAAACCATGCACCTGTCTTGCGTCAGGATTAGCACTATATCCAAATGGACCTAATCGAGCTTCCACTTGAGCCTCGTCACCTAGGAGTACCATTGGGTCCGTCTAAAAGGATTTCTGAGCCAATGGTACGTTTGACGCGAAACCGAGCACCTATCTTGCATCGACACTAACATTGTCTCCAAACGGACTGAAACGAGATTCCACATGACCAAAGTCACCTTGGAGATCTATCGGGTGTGTCCAAAACGATTTCTAAGCCTATGGTACATTCAACGCAAACCGTGCACCTATCTTGCGTCAAGATTAGCACTCTCTCCAAACGGACCAAATTGAGCTTCCACTTGAGCCTCGTCACCTAGGAGTACCATCGGGTGCATCCAAGAGGATTTCTAAGCCTATGGTATGTTTGGCGCAAACGGTGCACCTATCTAACACTGTCTCCAAATGGGCCGATATAAGATTTCACATGACCCACATTACCTAGGAGTTCTATCGGGTGTGTCCAAAACGACTTCCAAGCATATGGTACGTTCGGCGTAAACCATGCGCCAATCTTGCGTTAGGATTAGCACTATCTCCAAATGGACCAAATTGAGCTTCCACTTGAGCCTCGTCACCTAAGAGTACCATCGGGTGCGTCTAAAACGATTTCTGAGCCTATCGTACGTTTGACGCAAAACCGAGCATCTATCATGCATCGACACTAACCCTGTTTAAAACAGACTGAAACGAGATTCCACATGGCCAACGTCACCCAGAAGATCCATCGGTGTGTCCAAAATAATTTCTAAGCCTTTGGTACATTCAACGCAAACCGTGCACCTATCTTGTGTCGAGATTAGCGCTCTCTCCAAACGGACCAAATCGAGCTTCCACTTCAGCCTCGTCACCTAGGAGTACCATCGGGTGAGTCCAAGACGATTTCTGAGCCTACGGTATGTTTGGCGCAAACCGTGCACCTATCTAACACTGTCTCCAAACGGACCGAAATGAGATTCCACATGACCCACGTCACCTAGCAGTTCTATCGGTTGTGTCCAAAATGACTTCGATGCATATGGTAGGTTCGGCATAAACCATGCACCTATCTTGCGTCAGGATTAGCACTATCTCCAAATGGACCAAATCGAGCTTCCACTTGAGCCTCGTGACCTAGGAGTACCATCGGGTGCGTCTAAAACGATTTCTAAGCCTATTGTATGTTTGACGCGAAGCCGAGCACCTATCTTGCATCGACACTAACACTGTATCCAAACGGACTGAAATGAGATTACACATGACCAACATCACCTAGGAGATCCATCTTGTGCGTCCAAAATGATTTCCAAGCCTATGGTACATTCAGCGCAAACCATGCACCAATCTTGCATGAAGATTAGCACTCTCTCCAAACGGACCGAATCGAGCTTCCACTTGAGCCTCGTCACCTAGGAGTACTATCGGGTGTGTCCAAGATGATTTTCTGAGCCAATGGTATGTTTGGCGCAAACCGTGCACCTATCAAACACTGTCGTCAAACGGACCGAAATGAGATTCCACATGACCCACGTCACCTGGGAGTTCTATCTGGTGTGTCCAAAATGATTTTCGTGCCTATTGTATGTTCGGCACAAACCGTGCACCTATCTTGCGTTAACATTAGCACTATCTCCAAACGGACTCAAACGAGCAACCACTTGAGCCTCGTCACCTAGGAGTACCATCGGGTGTGTCCAAAACAATTTTCTGAGCCTATGGTACGTTTGGCGCAAACCGTGTGCCTATTTTGCCCCGACACTGACACTGTCTCCAAACGGACCGAAATGAGATTCCACATGACCAACGTCACCTAGGAGTCATATCAGGTGTGTCCAAAATGACTTCCAAGCATATGGTACATTCGGCATAAACCATGCACCTGTCTTGCGTCAGGATTAGCACTATCTCCAGACGGACCAAATCGAGCTTCCACTTGAGCCTCGTCACCTAGGAGTACCATCGGGTCCATCTAAAATGATTTCTGAGCCTATGGTATGTTTGACACAAAACCGAGCACCTATGTTGCATCGACACTAACACTATCTCCAAACGGACTGAAACAAGATTCCACATGACCAACGTCACCTTGGAGATCCATCAGGTTTGTCCAAAATGATTTCTAAGCCTATGGTACATTCAACGCAAACCGTGCACCTATCTTGCGTCAAGATTAGCATTCTCTCCAAACGGACTAAATTGAGCTTCCACTTGAGCCTCGTCACCTAGGAGTACCATCGGGTGCGTCTAAGATGATTTCTAAGCCTATGGTATGTCTGGCGCAAACCGTGCACATATCTAACACTATCTCCAAACAGACCGATATAAGATTCCACATGACACACGTCACCTAGGAGTTATATCGGGTGTGTCCAAAATGATTTTTGAGCCTGTGGTATGTTCGGCACAAACCGTGCACATATCATGCGTCAATTTTAGCACTATCTCCAAACGGACAGAAACGAGCATCCACTTGAGCCTTGTCACCTAGGAGCACCATCGGGTGCGTGCAAAACAATTTCTGAGCCTATGGTATGTTTGGTGCAAACCGTAAACCTATCTTGCACCGACACTAACATTGTCTCCAAACGGAGTGAAATGAGATTCCAGATAACCCACGTCACCTAGGAGTTCTATCGGGTGTGTCCAAAATGACTTCCAAGCATATGGTACATTCAGCGTAAACCTTGCACCTATCTTGCGTCAGGATTAGCACTATCTCCAAATGGACCAAATCGAGCTTCCACATGAGCCTCATCACCTAGGAGTACCATCGGGTGCATCTAAAATGATTTTTGAGCCTATGGTACATTTGACGCGAAGCCGAGCACCTATCTTGCATCGACACTAACACTGTGTCCAAACGAACTGAAACAAGATTCCACAAGACCAGGGTCACCATGCAGATCCATCGGGTGCATCCAAAATGATTTCTAAGCCTATGGTACATTCAGCGCAAACCGTGCACCTATCTTGCGTCAAGATTAGCACTCTCTCCAAACGGACCGAATCGAGCTTCCACTTGAGCCTCGTCACCTAGGAGTACCATCGGGTACGTCCAAGATGATTTCTAAGCCTATGGTATATTTGGTGCAAATCGTGCACCTATCTAACACTGTCTCCAAATGGACCGATATAAGATTCCACATGACCCACGTCACCTAGGACTTCTATCGGGTGTGTCCAAAACGATTTCGAAGCATATGGTACATTCGGCGTAAACCTTCCGCCTATCTTACGTTAGGATTAGCACTATCTCCAAATGGATCAAATCGAGCTTCCACTTGAGCCTCGTCACCTAGGAGTACCATCGGGTCCGTCTAAAACAATTTCTGAGCCTATGGTACGTTTGACGTGAAACCGAGCACCTATCTTGCATCGACACTAACACTGTCTCCAACCGGACTGAAATGAGATTCCACATGACCAACGTCACCTTGGAGATCCATCGGGTTCGTCCAAAATGATTTCTAAGCCTATGGTACATTCAATGCAAACCGTGCAGCTATCTTGCGTCAAGATTAGCACTCTCTCCAAATAGACCGAATCAAGCTTCCACTTGAGCCTCGTCACCTAGGAGTACCATCGGGTGCGTCTAAGATGATTTCTAAGCCTATGGTATGTTTGGCACAAACCGTGCACCTATCTTGCACCGACACTAACATTATCTCCAAACAGAATGAAATGAGATTCCACATAACCCACGTCACCTTGGAGTTCTATCGGGTGTGTCCAAAATGACTTCCAAGCATATGGTACATTCGGCGTAAACCTTGCACCTATCTTGCGTCAGGATTAACACTATCTCCAAATGGACCAAATCAAGATTCCACTTGAGCCTCATCACTTAGGTGTACCATCGGGAGCATCTAAAATGATTTTTGAGCCTATGGTACATTTGACGCGAAGCCGAGCACCTATCTTGCATCGACACTAACACTGTCTCCAAACGAACTGAAACGAGATTCCCCATGACCAGGGTCACCATGGAGATCCATCGGGTGCGTCCAAAATGATTTCTATGCCTATGGTACATTCAACGCAAACCATGCACCTATCTTGCGTCAAGATTAGCACTCTCTCCAAACAGACCGAATCGAGCTTCCACTTGAGCCTCGTCACCTAGGAGTACCATCGGGTCCGTCTAAAATGATTTCTGAGCCTATGGTACGTTTGACGCGAAACCGAGCTCCTATCTTGCATCGACACTAACACTATCTCCAAATGGACTGAAATGAGATTCCACATGACCAACGTCACCTAGGAGATCCATCTTGTGCGTCCAAAATGATTTCCAAGCCTATGGTACATTCAGCGCAAACCATGCTCTGATCTTGCGTCAAGATTAGCACTCTCTCCAAACAGACCGAATCGAGCTTCCACTTGAGCCTTGTCACCTAGGAGTAGCATCGTTTACATCCAAGATGATTTCTGAGCCTATGGTATGTTTGGCGCAAACCGTGAACCTATCTAACACAGTCTCCAAACGGACTAAAATGAGATTCCAGTTGACCCACGTCACCTAGGAGTTCTATCGGGTGTGTCCAAAATGACTTCCAAGCATATGGTAGGTTCGGCGTAAACCATGCACCTATCTTGCATCAGGATTAACACTATCTCCAAATGGACCAAATCGAGCTTCCACTTGAGCCTCGTGACCTAGGAGTACTATCGAGTGCGTCTAAAATGATTTCTAAGCCTATGGTACGTTTGACGCGAAGCCGAGCACCTATCTTGCATCGACACTAACACTGTATCCAAACGGACTGAAACGAGATTCCACATGACCAACGTCACCTAGGAGATCCATCTTGTGTGTCCAAAATGATTTCCAAGCCTACTGTACATTCAGCGCAAACCATGCACCAATCTTGCATCAAGATTAGCACTCTCTCCAAATGGATCGAATCGAGCAACCACTTGAGCCTCGTCACCTAGGAGTACTATCGGGTGCGTCCAAGATGATTTTCTGAGCCTACGGTATGTTTGGCGCAAACTGTGCACCTATCAAACACTATCATCAAACGGACCGAAATGAGATTCCACATGACCCACATCACCTAGGAGTTCTATCTGGTGTATCCAAAATGATTTTTGTGCCTGTGGTATGTTCGGCACAAACCGTGCACCTATCTTGCGTTAACATTAGCACTATCTCCAAACGGACTCAAACGAGCATCCACTTGAGCCTCGTCGCCAAGGAGTACCATCGGGTGCGTCCAAAATGATTTCTATGCCTATGGTACATTCAACGCAAACCGTGCACCTATCTTGTGTCAAGATTAGCACTGTCTCCAAATGGACCGAATCGAGCTTCCACTTGAGCCTCGTCACCTAGGAGTACCATAGGGTGCGTCTAAGACGATTTCTAAGCCTATGGTATGTTTGGCGCAAACCGTGCACCTATCTAACACTGTCTCCAAATGGACCGATATAAGATTCCACATGACACACGTCACCTAGGAGTTCTATCAGGTGCGTCCAAAATGATTTTCGACCCTGTGGTATGTTCGGCGCAAACCGTGCACATATCTTGCGTCAATTTTAGCACTATCTCCAAACGGACAGAAACGAGCATCCACTTGAGCCTTGTCACCTAGGAGTACCATCGGTTGCGTCCAAAACAATTTCTGAGCCTATGGTATGTTTGGCACAAACCGTGCACCTATCTTGCACCGACACTAACATTGTCTCCAAACATGCTGAAATGAGATTCCACATAACCCACGTCACCTAGGAGTTCTATCGGGCATGTCCAAAACGACTTCCAAGCATATGGTACATTCGATGTTAACCTTGCCCCTATCTTGCATCAGGATTAGCACTATCTCCAAATGGACCAAATCGAGCATCCACTTGAGCCTCATCACCTAGGAGTACCATCGGGTGCATCTAAAATGATTTTTGTGCCTATGGTACATTTGTTGCGAAACCAAGCACCTATCTTGCATCGACACTAACACTGTATCCAAATGGACAGAAACGAGATTCCATATGACCAACATCACCAAGGAGATCCATCGGGTGCGTCCAAAATGATTTCTAAGCCTATGGTACATTCAACGCAAACCGTGCACCTATCTTGCGTCAAGATTAGCACTCTCTCCAAACGGACCGAATCGAGCTTCCACTTGAGCCTCATCACCTAGGAGTACCATCGGGTGTGTCCAAGATGATTTCTAAGCCTATGGTATATTTGGCGCAAACCGTGCAGCTATCTAACACTGTCTCCAAATGGACCGATATAAGATTCCACATGACCCACGTCACCTAGGAGTTCTATCGGGTGTGTCAAAAATGACTTCCAAGCATATGGTACATTCGGCGTAAACCTTGCACCTATCTTGCGTCAGGATTAGCACAATCTCCACATGGACCAAATCGAGCTGCCACTTCAGCCTCGTCCCCTAGGAGTACCATTGGGTGCGTCTAAAATGATTTTCAGCCTATGGTACGTTTGACGCGAAACCGAGCACCTATCTTACATCGACACTAACACTGTTTAAAACAGACTGAAACGAGATTCCACATGACCGACGTCACCTAGGAGATCCATCGGTGCATCCAAAATGATTTCTGAGCCTATGGTAGATTCAACGCAAACCGTGCACCTATCTTGTGTCAAGATTAGCGCTCTCTCCAAATGGACCGAATTGAGCTTCCACTTCAGCCTCGTCACCTAGGAGTACCATCGGTTGCGTCCAAGACGATTTTCTGAGCCTATGGTATGTTTGATGCAAACCGTGCACCTATCTAACACTGTCTCCAAACGGACCGAAACGAGATTCCACATGACCCACGTCACCTAGCAGTTCTATCGGTTGTGTCCAAAATGACTTCCAAGCATATGGTAGGTTCGGCATAAACCATGCGCCTATCTTGCATCTGGATTAGCACTATCTTCAAGTGGACCAAATCGAGCTTCCACTTGAGCCTCGTCACCTAGGAGTACCATCGAGTCCGTCTAAAATGATTTCTGAGCCTATGGTACGTTTGACGCGAAACCGAGCACCTATCTTGCATCGACACTAACACTGTCTCCAAACGGACTGAAACGAGATTCCACATGACCAACGTCACCAAGGAGATCCAACTTGTGCGTCCAAAATGATTTCCAAGCCTATGGTACATTCTGCGCGAACCATGCTCAGATCTTGCATCAAGATTAGCACTCTCTCCAAACGGACCGAATCGAGCTTCCACTTGAGCCTTGTCACCTAGGAGTACCATCGCTTGCATCCAAGACGATTTTTGAGCTTATGGTATGTTTGGTGCAAATCGTGCACCTCTCTTGCACCGACACTAACTTTGTTTCCAAACGGACTAAAATGAGATTCCACATTACCGACGTCACTTAGGAGTTCTATCGGGTGTGTCCAAAATGACTTCCAAGCATATGGTACATTCGGCGTAAACCTTGCACCTATCTTGCGTCAGGATTAGCACTATCTCCAACTAGACCAAATCGAGGTTCGACTTGAGCCTTGTCACCTAGGAGTGCCATCGGGTGCATCTAAAACGATTTTTGAGCCTATGGTATGTTTGACGCGAAACCGACCACCTATATTGCATCGACACTAACACTGGCTCCAAACGGAGTGAAACGAGATTCCACATGACCAACGTCACCTTGGAGATCCATCGGGTTCGTCCAAAATGATTTCTAAGCCCATGGTACATTCAACGCAAACCGTGCACCTATCTTGCGTCAAGATTAGCACTCTCTCCAAACGGACCGAATCGAGCTTCCACTTGAGCCTCGTCACCTAGGAGTACCATCGGTTGCGTCCAAGATGATTTCTGAGCCTATGGTATGTTTGACGCAAACCGTGCACCTATCTAACACTGTCTCCAAACAGACCGAAACAAGATTCCACATGACCCACGTCACCTAGTAATTCTAACGGTTGTGTCCAAAATGACTTCCAAGCATATGGTAGGTTAGGCATTAACCATGCGCCTATCTTGCGTCAGGATTAGCACTATCTCCAAGTGGACCAAATCGAGCTTTCACTTGAGCCTCGTCACCTAGGAGTACCATCGGGTCTGTCTAAAATAATTTCTAAGCCTATGGTACGTTTGACGCGAAACCGAGCACCTATCTTGCATCGACACTAACACTATCTCCAAACGGACTAAAACGAGATTCCACATGACAAACGTCACCTAGGAGATCCATCTTGTGCATCCAAAATGATTTCCAAACCTATGGTACATTCAGCGCAAACCATGCTCTCATCTTGCGTCAAGATTAGCTCTCTCCAAACGGACCGAATCGAGCTTCCACTTGAGCCTTGTCACCTAGGAGTACCATCGCTTGCATCCAAGATGATTTCTGAGCCTATGGTATGTTTGGCGCAAAGCGTGCACCTATCTAACACTGTCTCCAAACGGACCGAAACGAGATTCCACAGGACCCACGTCACCTCGGAGTTCTATCGGGTGTGTCCAAAATGACTTCCAAGCATATGGTAGGTTCGGCGTAAACCATGCACCTATCTTGCGTCAGGATGAGCACTATCTCCAAATGGACCAAATCGAGCTTCCACTTGAGCCTCATGACCTAGGAGTACTATCGGGTGCATCTAAAACGATTTCTAATCCTATGGTACGTTTGACGCGAAGCCGAGCACCTATCTTGCATCGACACTAACACTGTATCCAAACGGACTGAAATGAGATTCAACATGAGCAACGTCACCTAGGAGATCCATCTTGTGCGTCCAAAATGATTTCCAAGCCTACGGTACATTCAGCGCAAACCATGCACCAATCTTGCATCAAGATTAGCACTCTCTCCAAACGGACTAAATCGAGCATCCACTTGAGCCTCGTCACCTAGGAGTACTATCGGGTGCATCCAAGACGATTTTCTGAGCCTATGGTATGTTTGGTGCAAACCGTGCATCTATCAAACACTATCATCAAACGGACCAAAATGAGATTCCACATGAGCCACGTCACCTAGGAGTTCTATCTGGTGTGTCCAAGATGATTTTCCTGCCTATGGTATGTTCGGCACAAACGGTGCACCTAACTTGCGTTAACATTAGCACTATCTCCAAACAGACTCAAACGAGCATCCACTTGAGCCTCATCACCTAGGAGTACCATCGGGTGCGTCCAAAACGATTTTTTGAGCCTATGCTAGGTTTCGCGCAAACCGTGCACCTATCTTGTTCCGACACTGACACTGTCTTCAAACGGACCGAAATGAGATTCCACATGACCAACGTCACCTAGGAGTCATATCGGGTGTGTCCAAAATGACTTCCAAGCATATGACACATTCGGCGTAAACCATGCACCTGTCTTGCGTCAGGATTAGCACTATCTCCAAATGGACCTAATCGAGCTTCCACTTGAGCCTCGTCACCTAGGAGTACCATCGGGTCCGTCTAAAATGATTTCTGAGCCTATGGTATGTTTGCCGCGAAACAGAGCACCTATCTTGCATCGACACTAACACTGTCTCCAAACGGACTGAAACGAGATTCCACATGACCAACGTCACCTTGGAGATCCATCGGGTGCGTCCAAAATGATTTCTATGACTATGGTACATTCAACGCAAACCGTGCACCTATCTTGCGTCAAGATTAGCACTCTCTCCAAACGGACTGAATCGAGCTTCCACTTGTGCCTCGTCACCTAGGAGTACCATCGGGTGCGTCTAAGACGATTTCTAAGCCTATGGTATGTTTGGCGTGAACCGTGCACCTATCTAACACTGTCTCCAAACGGACCGATATAAGATTCCACATGACACACGTCACCTAGGAGTTCTATCGGGTGTGTCCAAAATGATTTTTGAGCCTATGGTATGTTCGGCGCAAACCATGCACATATCTTGCATCAATTTTAGCACTATCTCCAAACGGACAGAAACAAGCATCCACTTGAGCCTTGTCACCTAGGAGTACCATCGGGTGCGTCCAAAACAATTTCTGAGCCTATGGTACGTTTGGCGCAAACCGTGCACCTATCTTGCACCGACACTAACATTGTCTCCAAACGGACTGAAATGAGATTCCACATAACCCACGTCACATAGGAGTTCTATCGGGTGTGTCCAAAACGACTTCCAAGCATATGGTACATTCGGTGTAAACCTTGCACCTATCTTGCGTTAGGATTAGCACTATCTCCAACTGGACCAAATCAAGCGTCCACTTGAGCCTCGTCACCTAGGAGTACCATCGGGTGCGTCTAAAACAATTTTTGAGCCTATGGTACATTTGACACGAAACCGAGCACCTATCTTGCATCGACACTAACACTGTCTCCAAACGGACTAAAAGCGAGATTCCACATGACCAACGTCACCTTGGAGATCCATCGGGTGCGTCCAAAATGATTTCTAAGCCTATGGTACATTCAACGCAAACCGTGCACCTATCTTCCGTCAAGATTAGCACTCTCTCCAAACGGACCGAATCGAGCTTCCACTTGAGCCTAGTCACCTAGGAGTACCATCGGGTGCGTCTAAGACGATTTCTAAGCCTATGGTATGTTTGGCGTAAACCGTGCACCTATCTAACATTGTCTCCAAACAGACCGATATAAGATTCCACATGACACACGTCACCTAGGAGTTCTATCGGGTGCGTCCAAAATGACTTTCGACCCTGTGGTATGTTCGGCGCAAACCGTGCACATATCTTGCATCAATTTTAGCACTATCTCCAAACGGACAGAAACAAGCATCCACTTGAGCCTTGTCACCTAGGAGTACCATCGGGTGCATCCAAAACAATTTCTAAGCCTATGGTACGTTTAGCGCAAACCGTGCACCTATCTTGCACCGACACTAACATTGTTTCCAAACGGACTGAAATGAGATTCCACATAACCCACGTCACTTAGGAGTTCTATCGGGTGTGTCCAAAACGACTTCCAAGCATATGGTACATTCCGCGTAAACCTTGCGCCTATCTTGCGTTAGGATTAGCACTATCTCCAAATGGACCAAATCAAGCTTTCACTTGAGCATCTTCACCTAGGAGTACCATCGGGTGAGTCTAAAATGATTTCTGAGCCTATGGTATGTTTGACGTGAAACCGAGCACCTATCTTGCATCGACACTAACACTATCTCTAAACAGACTAAAACGAGATTCCACATAACCAACCTCACCTAGGAGATCCATCGGGTGCGTCCAAAATAATTTCTAAGCCTATGGTACATTCAACGCAAACCGTGCACCTATGTTTTGTCAAGATTAGCGCTCTCTCCAAATGGACCGAATTGAGCTTCCACTTCAGCCTCGTCAGCTAGGAGTACCATCGGGTGTGTCCAAGATGATTTCCGAGCCTATGGTATGTTTGACGCAAACCGTGCACCTATCTAACACTGTCTCCAAATGGACTGAAACAAGATTCCACATGACCCACGTCACCTAGCAGTTCTATCGGTTGCGTCCAAAATGACTTCCAAGCATATGGTAGGTTCGACATAAACCATGCGCCCATCTTGCGTCAGGATTAGCACTATCTCCAAGTGGACCAAATCGAGCTTCCACTTGAGCCTCGTCACCTAGGAGTACCATCGGGTCCGTCTAAAATGATTTCTGAGCCTATGGTACGTTTGACGCGAAACCGAGCACCTATCTTGCATCGACACTAACACTGTCTCCAAACGGACTGAAACGAGATTCCACATGACCAACGTCACCTAGGAGATCCATCTTGTGTGTCCAAAATGATTTCCAAGACTAGGGTACATTCAGCGCAAACCATGCTCTGATCTTGTGTCAAGATTAGCACTCTCTTCAAACAGACCGAATCGAGCTTCCACTTGAGCCTTGTCACCTAGGAGTACCATCGCTTGCATCCAAGATGATTTCTGAGCCTTTGGTATGTTTGGCGCAAACCGTGAACCTATCTATCACTGTCTCCAAACGGACTAAAATGAGATTCCACTTGACCCACGTAACCTAGGAGTTCTATCGGGTGTGTCCAAAATGACTTCCAAGCATATGGTAGGTTCAGCGTAAACCAAGCACCTATCTTGCATCAGGATTAGCACTATCTCCAAATAGACCAAATCGAGCTTCCACTTCATCCTCGTGACCTAGGAGTACTATCGGGTCCGTCTAAAATGATTTCTGAGCCTATGGTACGTTTGACGTGAAACCGAGCACCTATCTTGCATCGACACTAACACTGTCTCCAAACGGACTGAAACGAGATTCCACATGACCAACGTCACCTAGGAGATCCATCTTGTGTGTCCAAAATGATTTCCAAGCCTACGGTACATTCAGCGCAATTAATTCAAACATGCAGAACTGTTCAGAATAGGAGCAAATCAAAACAGGGCATTTGTTATTTTTATAACTCTTAAACTATAAATCCTAAACCCCTGAAATTTTTACCAGACAACAACAATCACCTTAGTAGCACTCCACAAAATTGTCACATTTATTTGAGCATAAAAACTGCAGTTATGAAAAAGACAAGACATGGCAAGTATCAAGAACCTAGCTGCATAGATCTATTTTTACAGCACAACATTTAAACTAAAAGATACTATATTATAGATCTAGTGCATAGAGAATTTCACAAGGATTCCAAAAAATCCACATTTGTTATTTTACGATTTTTCTACTAATTATTACGATTTTCCAAAAAGCACAGAAATCTGCAAAAGACAAGATTAATCCGAAAAAAAAATACTTTTGCATTAGGAACCCTGAAAATCTTAGAAACCAACGAAGCCCATATATGTAAATACATGTGTCTGGCTTTTATGCAAAGTGAACACATGAAAGAACTTCTATTTACGATTCACCCCGTCTTCTTCTTCCTCCGGACCTTTGGGCCTTGAGAAACGACGGCCATGTCGGGGTCACCAGGAGGTCATTTGGGCTGTTCGTCGACGAGGAGCAGGCCAAGGTTGAGGTGCAGCAGTCGACGAGGCGTGCTGGCAGCCGGCTTGATGACGCCATGGCCAGGCCACGGCTGGCCGGGCTCGGCAACCCCTAGCTAGCTGCTGCGGCCGACCGGGCTCGGTGCAAGGAACGGCGAGGCGCGACGAGTCAAGGCCGTGGTGGCTGGCTGCGGTCCTGTGTGGCTAGCAGCGGCTAGCAGAGGAGCTGGAGGAAGGAGGAGGAGAGGAGTAAGGTGACTACTGAGCTAGCTGAAGAACGAACAAGCAGCAGACGTACAACCGGACTGCCTGGCTTGGCTCCTGGCGGCAGATGGGGAAAGGAGAGGGAGAGAGTGGAGAGGAGGGTGCTGTCCCATTACTTGAGCATGGCGAAGTGTAAGCGAGGGCAGCACATAAGAGCCACGCGGCGCGAGCAATGCAACACGCGGCCTGCAGTTCATGCACGGTGTCAGCACTGTTCAACATATTTCAAATTTCTAATTCTACCTCAAACATACCACTGAAACTCATATTTTGTGCCTCCGTAACTCTTAAACCACGACGAGTTAGCAAAAACTCTATTAATAAAAGTTGTAGATCTACATACCAGCTCCAACTTTTATTAAAGCTTCAAAGTCTGATTCGGCCTGGTTGGAGAGATACAAGGCTCCGAAGAGGGGTAAACGAAAACTGAAATCTCAGTTTCAGTCCATTAAGGACTTAGCCAAATTTTTGAGCTCCAAAACAACCATGGATTCCAACTTGAGGGCTCGGTTTGACTTGCTTCAAAGCTGATCTAGCTCTTGACCATTAAACAAAGTTTGCTCTACTCTACTCAAACTTCAACTTTGATTTAAGGTGCAACTCCATGCAAGCACTATAAGTGATTGGTCAACACAGGTCAAAGTAGCATCATGGTAAAGCTTAAATCCAAGTTTTAGACCGATGGAGGTATTTTCTTGTCCTCCGCTCAACACGAACCCTTCATGACTTTTATTCACAAGTGTAAGTAGAGTTGTTTGAGCAAGGTTGCAATGTTTGTTTGTCATTACATGTTCTTATTCACCTAATAAAGTAATTCAGGCGAGGACATAACTTGTCATTTCATGTGATTTCTTGATTCCAAACTTTATGAAACTTTTCCAATCATCCATGTGGGTGGAAATTGATGTGAGGCACATGAAAGAAGCACCTTCAACATTACTTAGGTATATATCTAAAAAGGGCCAATAAGCAAGCAAATGTGTGTTGCCCAAGTTTAAGTTGGAGCTCGCTCTTGTAGAATTGATCTTGACACCGTCATCACCACTTAACATGTCATGTTTGAGCTCAACCCATTGCTTAACTGGTGGCAAACACCTGGGGTGTTACAGCCCTCCCCCCTTAAAGGAATCGCGTCCCGAGATTCGGTGCAAAAGACTTTTAAGGGAAGAGAAACATGTCAACCAGTTTCCAACATCAGTGATAGCATTAGGCTACTTAACTTCGGAGTATCAGAGAGGCAAATTTGGTCACAACACTTTCTGATACTTGCTCTTCGTCGTAAGCTGTTGTCTGAAGAATTTCCTTCGTTGGCGCCCATAAAGCATTGTTACATTGGAAGAAATCTAAGATAGCACTGTTGAAAGGTCCTAATATGGCTAGAGGGGGGGGTGAATAGCCTATTTAAAAACTACAAATCAACTAGAGCAATTTGATTAGTAAGACAAATAGCGAAATGCAAACTTGCTCTAGCTCTACAAGGGTTGCAAGCCACCTATCCAACAATTCTAGTTGCAATGATCTATTGGCACACAATCTACTTGACCACTACTCACTAAGAGCTCTCACAAATGCTACACTAAAGAGTTCCACTAGATATGTTTAAAGCACAAGGCAAGCTCTCAATTCTAATTACACTAAAGAGCTTCCTATATCTAGTTTGCAGAAATGTAAATGAGTAAGTGAGACGATTATACCGCCGGGTCGTGGAGTGAACCAATTACACGATGAATATATAGCCAATCACCGGGAGAATGCAAATGACAAGAGACAACCGATTTTTCTCCCGAGGTTCACATGCTTGCCAACACGCTAGTCCCCGTTGTGTCGACCAACACTTGGTGGTTCGGCGGCTAAGAGGTGTTTCACAAACCTCGTCCACACGATAGGACACCGCAAGAACCGACCCACAAGTGAGGTAACTCAATGACACGAGCAATTTACTAGAGTTACCTTTCGGCACTCCGCCGAGGAAGGTACAACTCCCCACACAATCACCGAAGGCGGCCACGAACAATCACCAACTCGTGCCGATCCTTCACCGCTGCTCCAACCGTCTAGGTGGTGTCCACCACCAAGAGAAACAAGCGAAATCCGCTGCGCAACACGAATACCAAGTGCCACTAGATGCAATCACTCAAGCAATGCACTTGGATTCTCTCCCAATCTCACAATGATGATGGATCAATGATGGAGATGAGTGGGAGAACTTTGGCTAAGCTCACAAGGTTGCTATGTCAATGAAAATGTGTAAGAACGTTCCCTTGAGCCGGCCATGGGGCTATAAATAGAGCCCCCATCAAATAGAGCCGTTGTACCCCTTCACTGGGCAAAACACGCTCTGACCGGACGCTCCGGTCATACCGACCGGACACTGGCCCTCAGCGTCCGGTCGCCCGATGGACGCCACGCGTCACCAGCTTCAAACGCTGTTCGTCAGATTTCAACGGCTACGAAGCTGACCGGATGCTGAAGCCCCAGCGTCCGGTCGTTTCCAGTAAGCTCCCAAAGGCATGTTTTTTCGACCAGACGCTTCCGGTCCACCTTGATCGGACGCAGACCAGCGTCCGGTGCTCAACTCTACCCACTGTGTCGTCTAACAGCTCGACCGGACGCAGCCTTTCAGCGTCCGGTCGCTGAGTGACCCAGCGTCCGGTCAGTAGACCGACGCCAGCATCATTTCGACCAACTCCATTTCAACTCTAACTTCTTCACCCTTGCTCAAATGTGCCAACCACCAAGAATTTTGCATCCGGCGCAATAGAAAATAGACATTTCATTTTTCCAAAAGCGTCGACCCAAACCCATCTCAACCTTGCAAACACCTTGTGCACATGTGTTAGCATATTTTCACAAATATTTTCAAGGGTGTTAGCACTCCACTAGATCCTAAATACATATACAATGAGTTAGAGCATCTAGTGGCACTTTGATAACCGCATTTCGATACGAGTTACACTCCTCTTAATAGTACGGCTATCTATCCTAAATGTGATCACACTCACTAAGTGTCTTGATCACAAAAACAAAATGGCTCCTACATTTTATACCTTTACCTTGAGCCTTTTGTTTTTCTCTTTCTTCTTTTCCAAGTTCAAGCATTTGATCATCACCATGCTATCACCATTGTCATGATCTTCGTCATTGCTTCATCACTCGGAGTAGTGCTACCTATCTCATAAACATCTTGATAAACTAGGTTAGCACTTAGGGTTTCATCAATTAACCAAAACCAAACTAGAGCTTTCAACTGTCCTGCGTACTTCGTCCTCGATGTACGAAGAGTGATACAAGTGTATACTAAATACTTGTAACATTTACTTTCCTTACATGCCTCTTAGGAAACAACCTCAACCATTGATTTAGACACCAACTCAACGATGCACAAACATTGGACTTGTGGGCTATTTTCACAGGGCACAAAGCATTACCCCACATGGCGGGCATCCCTATATAGATAAGGAACCGTTTCTGAATATTCTCTGGCACCTCGTTCAATAGAGCCTTGAACAAATCCGTTTGTGGTACCTAGGGGCACAATGATGCTGATCGAAACTAGGGATATGCTTTCTCTAGTTCTTTACTTAGCTGATACAACATCTTGCACTATATACGTGATTGTCCAAGATGGAATTGACTTGATAGCACATTTGGAGAAGAAGTAGCACTTGCATTGCAGGGCCAGGTTTGCTGTTTCCTTGATCAACATCGTTCTGTGAGATCTAGTCTTCATAGTTACCAACTAGTCGTTACCTAACTAAAGACTAACTTTCCCACTGGTAACTAACCAGTTGTCCCTCAACACTAAAAAGGTTCCAAATCTTCACTCTTAATAATAAAAATTGTGGTCGAAGCATACAGATGGTCACCATTGAAGTCAGCAGAAAGGGGTCACACCAAAGAAGGTCAATTCGTCTACGTGATCCTTATGCACCTAAAGATTGAGAACTTGGACAGGAACTCATATATACCAGGTGACCTATTACAACACATAATATCTTGGTCCCTTTATCATCCAAATAATAACTTGTTCAAACTTAAGTGTGGTGCACCTTTCTGATCCAACAAAAATGACATAAGTTGCTCACTAGATGACCGACGTCATTACAGGGACAGTCACGTCGAGTAGAGTCACTTGTCTACCACCTCTTGTAGTCTGCTTATGTTCCTGTTAGTGACCTGTTCTTCAAAGGTTAACTGTTGGACGACTCCAGAAGGAAGTTCTATTGCATCTAATTCGACATACAGATCTTCTGACACGATAAGGAGAGATAACCAAGGAAGAGCTCCGGTGAAAATAACATATCAATGCAGTTCGGCAATGGATCATGACTAGGAACCTCGATACCAGCGCGTGCCGAGTAGCACAGCCTTGTGTGTGCACCCACAGGAGCCTCTTAGTTTCATCACGGCACCGTAGATCACTAATTGTAGCACCATTACTGAACATACAACCCACAAGAAATCTCACATGGCACAATTTGGGTTGTATAGGAGCAACACTATGCGAAGGAGGGATAGCAAACAAAGGTAGTCACAAGGTTAGGAGTCAATAAGCAGGGGATCCAAAGATTTAAAACACAGCGCGAGAGAGCATAGCCTAATTGCTGAAGGCAACTAAGTAGGAGACTCTTGCTGAATTTCCATATACGCCTTGTGTCCACCAAGTGATTACCAGGTCAAGATTAACATGAGATTTGGTCTTGTCGAGTAGCAACATGAGATCAAGACTGATAAATATTCAGAGACTTGAAAGAGTTGGGGGCAAAACAAATGAGATTCAAGGGACAGAGCCATTGCACTGACTAGGGATTCAGTTGATAAAGCAATCACAGGATCTGCGAGGAAAAGGTTCCAAAGCCAGAGTAGATAGCGATTAGCGTTGCACCAGATCATCTGTAGGAGAAGGAGCAATGAAGTCCGACAAGGATTTCGGAGCAAGGTCCTTCCACATAAGAGTGGGACAACCACGACACATGCAAGCATTCAAGGGAACTAAACTTGGGCCTAAGGTCAAGCAAAGGCATGGATAAGGTCTTCGTAGCGCAACGTTCACGGCTAGCAACCACGTGTATAGGCTCAGGCTCCTAAGAGAGAACTTAATTGAAAACGACAACCATGAGATTACCAAAACTTGGACGTTGTTCCAGGATAGCGCTCTTCAACACTCATATGCGTTCCGAGGACAAAAGGAGTGACAGCTATGGCACTACTTAGATTATGCGCATCCGCACCTACATCCTGGTCTTAAGCAAGCATTTCGAAATACTCAATCTAATTAGCTTAAGCGACTATTACTAAGCACAAAGCTCACACCTAACAACTAGTCACCTACAACAACACCGCTACACATATCATGCAAAACATGGTAAAGTATTGTTATCTTTTATTTCCTTTTTACTGAGTAGGTGGATATCTCTACAAAACAAGTTTTACTTACATTGAGCAATTTAGTTTTCAAAGGGGTGAACCTTTTGCTAACTATTAACTTGTCATCTATTTCCTTTGGAAACAAACATATAAGGCGAAGCTAATCACACACTATCTTCAAGCATAGCTATTCAAGCAGCATGGAACAAGGCACTTTGTCTAGCTTCACAGAAGGAAGATAGTAGCATCACATTGGTCACAAGTTACTTAGTATTAGAACAAGGTGAGGGAAGCATATTTATGCACAAGCACAATCATGATGCATGCTCGTCCTATTCGCCCTCACAAAATTGCCAGCCTAAGGCGACAATCACGTTCTATGTCGGTGGCATAACACGTACTCTCTCGATATATAGCTAGTCGTCAGCTATATTCAATCTACGCATTCGTGGTTAGCATACCTGTAGGTAAATTCATTGCAGCCCATTCCCATAAGAGATAAATAAGCACACAATGACAGCAGTAAACTAAGATACTTTCCATATATACATCCCCCAGATATATATACTTCGGTATCCATAGCTACCCGATAAATATACCCGCAATTAAGTACCTTCATAGATACATGTGTGTAACACGTAAATATTCCAGTAACTATAGCTAACTCTCCCCTAGACCGATAGTTGGACGGTCATGCTCTCACAACTCACACTTACCGAGGTGTACAGGCAATTGATCCATACATTACCATTCAAGTGAACGGCATCCATACAATAGCACGCCGTATGGACGACGAAAGTAAAATTTTGCAAGAAGTAAACCCCCACAGTTAGTACTTAGATAGCCACCTAATAGTCCTTAACTGGGCATAAAGGAGGATGTCGCTAGCATAGTTTTGCAAATAAGTTTTGACGAATTTGCCTATAGCTAAAGTTTTAGTTAAAATAGATTTTTTTAAAACCAAAACTTGGATTTTACAACTATGTATATGACAGTATTATGCTTAATCTCGCTCTGATACCAGCTGTGACAGAACCGCCCAATTTCTACAAGATCAAGTACGGCTGTCCTCGCTTAACACGTTGACACACGCATACTCTCACTTATATAAACCCGGTAGTCCGCCGAGTGTCACGCAGGACCTCGGTAAATCAACATCACAACCAAGATCGCGTGATTAAGCAAATACACATCACATACACAGAGTTGCAGCGGAAATAATATTACAAATGGTTCCATAAATAATAGTACAAGTTTTCCATGTGGGTGGAAATTGATGTGAGGCACATGAAAGAAGCACCTTCAACATTACTTAGGTATATATCTAAAAAGGGCCAATAAGCAAGCAAATGTGTGTTGCCCAAGTTTAAGTTGGAGCTCGCTCTTGTAGAATTGATCTTGACACCGTCATCACCACTTAACATGTCATGTTTGAGCTCAACCCATTGCTTAACTGGTGGCAAACACCTGGGGTGTTACAGCCCTCCCCCTTAAAGGAATCGCGTCCCGAGATTCGGTGCAAAAGACTTTTAAGGGAAGAGAAACATGTCAACCAGTTTCCAACATCAGTGATAGCATTAGGCTACTTAACTTCGGAGTATCAGAGAGGCAAATTTGGTCACAACACTTTCTGATACTTGCTCTTCGTCGTAAGCTGTTGTTTGAAGAATTTCCTTCGTTGGCGCCCATAAAGCATTGTTACATTGGAAGAAATCTAAGATAGCACTGTTGAAAGGTCCTAATATGGCTAGAGGGGGGTGAATAGCCTATTTAAAAACTACAAATCAACTAGAGCAATTTGATTAGTAAGACAAATAGCGAAATGCAAACTTGCTCTAGCTCTACAAGGGTTGCAAGCCACCTATCCAACAATTCTAGTTGCAATGATCTATTGGCACACAATCTACTTGACCACTACTCACTAAGAGCTCTCACAAATGCTACACTAAAGAGCTCCACTAGATATGTTTAAAGCACAAGGCAAGCTCTCAATTCTAATTACACTAAAGAGCTTGCTATATCTAGTTTGCGGAAATGTAAATGAGTAAGTGAGACGATTATACCGCCGGGTCGTGGAGTGAACCAATTACACGATGAATATATAGCCAATCACCGGGAGAATGCAAATGACAAGAGACAACCGATTTTTCTCCCGAGGTTCACGTGCTTGCCAACACGCTAGTCCGTTGTGTCGACCAACACTTGGTGGTTCGGCGGCTAAGAGGTGTTTCACAAACCTCGTCCACACGATAGGACACCGCAAGAACCGACCCACAAGTGAGGTAACTCAATGACACGAGCAATTTACTAGAGTTACCTTTCGGCACTCCGCCGGGGAAGGTACAACTCCCCTCACAATCACCGAAGGCGGCCATGAACAATCACCAGCTCGTGCCGATCCTTCACCGCTGCTCCAACCGTCTAGGTGGTGGCAACCACCAAGAGAAACAAGCGAAATCCGCAGCGCAACACGAATACCAAGTGCCACTAGATGCAATCACTCAAGCAATGCACTTGGATTCTCTCCCAATCTCACAATGATGATGGATCTATGATGGAGATGAGTGGGAGAACTTTGGCTAAGCTCACAAGGTTGCTATGTCAATGAAAATGTGCAAGAACGTTCCCTTGAGCCGGCCATGGGGCTATAAATAGAGCCCCCATCAAATAGAGCCGTTGTACCCCTTCACTGGGCAAAACACGCTCTGACCGGACGCTCCGGTCATACCGACCGGACGCTGGCCCTCAGCGTCCGGTCGCCCGATGGACGCCACGCGTCACCAGCTTCAAACGCTGTTCGTCAGATTTCAACGGCTACGAAGCTGACCGGACGCTCCGGTCAAAACTGACCGGACGCTAAAGCCCCAGCGTCCGGTCATTTCCAGTAAGCTCCTAGAGGCATGTTTTTTCGACCGGACGCGTCCGGTCCACCTTGACCGGACGCAGACCAGCGTCCGGTGCTCAACTCTACCCACTGTGTCGTCTGACAGCTCGACCGGACGCAGCCTTTCAGCGTCCGGTCGCTGAGTGACCCAGCGTCCGGTCAGTAGACCGACGCCAGCATCATTTCGACCAACTCCATTTCAACTCTAACTTCTTCACCCTTGCTCAAATGTGCCAACCACCAAGAATTTTGCATCCGGCGCAATAGAAAATAGACATTTCATTTTTCCAAAAGCGCCGACCCAAACCCATCTCAACCCTGCAAACACCTTGTGCACATGTGTTAGCATATTTTCACAAATATTTTCAAGGGTGTTAGCACTCCACTAGATCCTAAATACATATACAATGAGTTAGAGCATCTAGTGGCACTTTGATAACCGCATTTCGATACGAGTTACACTCCTCTTAATAGTACGGCTATCTATCCTAAATGTGATCACACTCACTAAGTGTCTTGATCACAAAAACAAAATGGCTCCTACATTTTATACCTTTGCCTTGAGCCTTTTGTTTTTCTCTTTCTTCTTTTCCAAGTTCAAGCATTTGATCATCACCATGCTATCACCATTGTCATGATCTTCGTTATTGCTTCATCACTTGGAGTAGTGCTACCTATCTCATAAACATCTTGATAAACTAGGTTAGCACTTAGGGTTTCATCAATTAACCAAAACCAAACTAGAGCTTTCAATCTCCCCCTTTTTGGTAATTGATGACAACCCTTATACAAAGATATGAATTAAAGTTCATTTGAATCCATGTTGCTTGCCCAAGCTTATTTACCATGTGTAAAGGGTATAGGCAAGTTTCATGAACTCCATATGGTAGTAATTGCTCCCCCTACATATGTGCTAAGAGTTTAGATTGTAGCTTGCACATATGCTTAGATAGGAAATATAGGAGTCAATTTCTACCAAATGATGCTAAGGTATAAGAGATGGACCTTTGAAGCGTGATACCAATCGGAGTGCACCAATATACCATCCTTAGCACCATTAGTAACTAGACGTACACAAAAAAACTAGAATACCCCATGAGATCAACATTAAAAGCAAGGGTCTAGTTTTCATAATGTGAGCATGAGTCTAGTTACTTTTAGCCTATGCATGCTAGTTTTTCATTTCATCATTCAAACCTATAACACCACACAAGCATGAATGTTGAAACTTGTAATTTGTACCATGCGAGCAAATATATGAAATGTTCATTCAAATGCATCATACAAGTTTATGAGCTTGCTCCCCCTACTTGTGTGCTCAAAATTTTAATTGGTCCCTTTCCTTTAGCATATCTCTCCCCTTATGTCCAATGCTCCCCTATCACTCATATCTTTGTTTCTCTCCCCTTTTGTCAACAATTAGCACAAAAGGTGAGCTTAAATTATGGATAGGTTGGGGTGAAACCATGTGAAATAAGGATCATTTTCTCAATTTTGGTTCAATCTAGATTACTTGCAAAAGATATTTAACTCGGTTTGATCCAAGGACAAGCTTCTTCACACCTCCAAATAAGGGTTATCTTGTACCATGTTGAGTTAAACACTTATTGCTCATTTTCTAAATCAAACACTAAGTTTACAAGCCCACAAACATGTCATATGCTACCACTAGATCATTTCAAACATACAAGCAATAGTGGTACCATATAAGCATCAAATTCATTTGATTTTCATGAATGAGCCTAGGACATGATAGGAATGACAAGATGCTCTAAACAAGTCCTTAGCAATGGATGGATGACATGTCAATCAACTTTTACCTTGCTTAGCTCGAAGGAGAGGCATGTCATATAGTGGGGGGTGCATCAACACATATTGGAGAAGTCAAGTATGTTCAATTCATTCCTTAGCTTGCAAAACCTCTTCTCATCAAGTGGCTTGGTGAATATGTCGGCAAGTTGATCTTCGGTGCCCACATTCTCTATGCAAATGTCCCCTTTTTGTTGGTGATCTCTTATGAAATGATGGCGGACATCAATATGCTTTGTTCTTGAGTGTTGAACAGGGTTGTTGGTGAGCTTGACGGCACTTTCATTGTCACATAGCAATGGCACTTGCTTGAACTTGATTCCAAAGTCACTCAAAGTGGCCTTCATCCAAAGTAATTGTGCACAACAACTACCGGCCGAAATGTACTCTGCTTCGGCGGTTGAAAGTGCTACACTATTTTGCTTCTTTGATGACCAAGATACAAGTGATCTTCCCAATAGTTGACATGTGCCCGATGTGCTCTTTCTCTCAACTTTGCATCCCGCATAATCGGAATCCGAATATCCAATCAACTCAAATTTTGCTCCTTTGGGATACCATAATCCAACATGTTGTGTATGCTTCAAGTACCTCAATATTCTCTTTGTTGCCTTCAAATGACTTTCCCTTGGTGAGGCTTGAAATCTAGCACACATGCATACACTAAACATCACATCCGGTCTTGATGCGGTCACATAGAGTAGACTTCCAATCATAGACCGATACATCTTTTGATCCACCATGTTGCCACTAGCATCACTATCCAAGCTTCCACTTGTCCCCATTGGTGTACTAATAGCTTTACTCTCATCCATTTCAAACTTCTTGAGCATGTCCTTGATATACTTGCCTTGACTCACAAATGTGCCATTCTCCATTTGCTTGATTTGAAGACCAAGGAAGTAACTAAGTTCTCCAATCATAGACATCTCAAACTCACTTGCCATCATCTTGCCAAACTCCTCACAAAATTCTTGATTTGTTGATCCAAAGATGATATCATCAACATAGATTTGCATTACAAACAAGTCATTTCCAAGCCTTTTGGTGAAGAGAGTGGTGTCAACCTTTCCCATCTTGAATCCCTTAGAGAGTAGGAAATCCCTCAATCTCTCATACCATGCTCTAGGTGCTTGTTTCAATCCATACAAAGCCTTTCTCAACTTGAACACATGGTTGGGTTTCTTTTCATCTTCAAAACCGGGAGGTTGGTCAACATACACAAGCTCATTGATGTACCCATTGAGAAATACACTTTTCACATCCATTTGGTACAACTTGATGTTGTGGGCACATGCATAAGCTAGCAAGATCCTAATTGCTTCCAATCTTGCAACCGGGGCATATGTTTCTCTAAAGTCAAGACCTTCAACTTGAGTATAACCTTGAGCCACTAATCTTGCTTTGTTCCTTATCACTATCCCATCTTGATCTTGCTTGTTCCGAAAGACCCACTTCGTTCCAATCACATTATGACCTTTAGGCCTCTCAACTAGCTCCCATACTTGGTTTCTTGTGAAGTTGTTTAGCTCTTCATGCATAGCATTGACCCAATCAACATCATTCAAAGCTTCATCTATCTTCTTAGGCTCAATGGATGACACAAATGAGAAGTGCTCACAAAATGATGCCAATCTTGATCTAGTTTGCACACCTCTTGAAATATCACCAATGATAGTGTCTAATGGATGATCTCTTGCAACATTGGTTGGTTGAAGCACTTGCACTTGATTCTAGCATTTGGTTGAGATGATGAACTAGCCACTTGTTGATCTTGCACATTGTCATCACTAGTATTTGCTTGACTTTGATCATGAGAACCACTAGCTTGCACATTTGAGTTAGAGAGCACTTGATTCTTGTTATCTTCAACATCAATCACCTCTCTAGGCCTTATATCACCAATGTCCATGTGCTTCATTGCATTGATCAATGGAGTGCCTTTCACATCATCTAGATTCTCATCTTCCTCTTGGGAACGATTTGTTTCATCAAATTCCACATCATGAACCTCCTCAAGAGTACCACTAGCCAAATTCCAAACTCTATAAGCCTTGCTAGTAGTGGAGTAACCAAGCAAGAACCCTTCATCACATTTCTTTTCAAACTTGCTCAATCTAGTGCCTTTCTTCAATATATAGCATTTACATCCAAAAACCCAAAAGTATGCTATGTTGGGCTTTCTTCCATTTAATAGCTCATAGGGTGTCTTCTCCATCATGGGGTGACAATAGAGTCGGTTGCTATAATAGCAAGCCGTGTTGATTGCTTCGGCCCAAAATGAATGACTCACATTGTACTCACTCAACATTGATCTTGCCATATCAATCAAGGTTCTATTCTTTCTTTCAACTAGCCCATTTGATTGAGGAGTATACTTGGCCGAGAATTGATGTCTAATTCCAAATTCATCACACAACTCATCAATTCTAGTGTTCTTGAATTCACTACCATTGTCACTTCTAACTTTCTTGATGGTTGTTTCAAACTCATTGTGAATGCCCTTGACAAATGATTTGAATATTGCAAACACATCACTCTTGTCACCAAGAAAGAACACCCAAGTGTATCTAGTGAAATCATCCACAATCACAAATCCATATTTGTTTCCACCAATGCTAGTGTATGTGGTTGGTCCAAACAAGTCCATGTGCATCAACTCAAATGCCTTAGATGTGCTCATCATGCTCTTCTTAGGATGTGTGTTACCAACTTGTTTTCCGGCTTGACATGCACTACATAGCTTATCCTTTTCAAATGTGACATCTTTTAAGCCTCTAACTAAGTCATGCTTAATCAACTTGTTCAATTGTTTCATTCCAACATGACCAAGCCTTCTGTGCCATAACCAACCCATGCTAGACTTAGTGATCAAACATGTTAACAATTGAGCTTCTCTAGCATTGAAATCAACTAAGTATAGATTCTCATATCTAAATCCTTTGAATATCAAGTTAGAGCCATCTACACTTATGATCTCTACATCATCCACACCAAATATGCACTTGAAACCAAGATCACACAATTGGGCTACCGACAATAGGTTGAAGTTCAAGCTTTCTACTAGTAGCACATTGGAAATGCTTAAATCATTGGATATAGCAATCTTACCAAGTCCCTTGACTTTGCCTTTGCCATTGTCACCAAATGTGATACTATCAATCCCATTGCTCTTGCTTTCATTGATTGAATTGAACATTCTTGAATCACCGGTCATGTGTTGTGTGCACCCACTATCAAGCACCCAATGCCTTCCTCTGGCTTTATAATTTACCTACAAAAGAAGATTAATTCTTTTTAGGTACCCAAACTTGCTTGGGTCCTTGTAGGTTAGTCACCAAGGTCTTTGGTACCCAAATGGCCTTCTTCTTTGGGCCCACAATTGGTGTACCAATGAACTTAGCATTCACACCATTGACACCCTTATAAAGCATGTAACAAGAATCAAATTTAATTGAGGATACATTAGGTAGCTTGTTCTTGTTAATCTTGCAATATTGCTCTATATGCCCAACTTGCTTGCATCTATTGCAAAACCGACCATCGCCCTTCACAAAGCTAGCTTTGGGAGTGACAAAGGCCGCCTTGCCTTTCTTGGGGGTATAGCCTAATCCCTCTTTGTTGAGAGAAAACCTTTGGCTACCCAAGCACTTTAGCAAGCGGGCATCTCCACCATAGGCATTGCCTAAGGCACGAGTGAGCTCATTCACCTCCTTCTTGAGGGTTTCATTTTCCACCATTAGTGATGTATCATTCATAGGTGGAGTGGTAATGGTTGTGCTACAAGAGGTGTTAGTGGGAGCAATAGCAATAGGCTTATAAGTAGATCCATTAATAAGATCACATGTTAGTCCCACATCACATGTAAGTATCACTTGCTCCTCCTTGGCTTCCTCCTTCTTGACTTGCTCAATGAGAGAGGAGTGAGCCTTTTCAAGCTTAGAGTGAGCTTTGCCAAGCTTCTCATGGGCATCCACTAGCCCCTCATGAGTGGCATTGAGCTCATCAAAGGATTGCTCAAGAAATTTTACTCTCTTGCGCAATTCTTTGCACTCCTTTCTCTTCATCTCATTGCAAGCGTGCACTTGCTCACACATGTCCATGAGCTCCTCCTTGGAGTACTCCTCATCTTCATCATCACTCCTACAAGAATCACTTTCATCATCATCACTCTCATCATATTTTACATTGGTAGGCTTAGCCATGAGGCATGTTGATGGAGTGTCGAAGATGGAGGGCTTGTCGTTGATGGCGATGCTTGCTAGTGCTTTCTTGATTAATTTCTTGCCATCATCACTAGAGTCATCACTATCCGATGAGCCATCACTATCCCAAGTGACCACATAGCCTCCACCCTTCTTCTTCTTTTGAAAGGTCATCCTCTTCTCCCTCTTCTCCTTCTTTTCTTTCTTGTCCTTCTTGTGTTTGTTCTTCTCATCTTCATCATTGTCACTATTGTAAGGACAATTGGCTACCACATGATCGGGACTCTTGCAATTATAGCATCTTCTCACATATTCTTTGCTCTTGGTATGATCTCTTCTTTTTCTTGCACCATAGCCTTTCTTCTTCATGAACTTGCCCATCTTGCGCACAAAGAGAGCCATAGCTTCATCATCAATATCACTAAGATCCTCATCATCACTTGACTCTTTCTTTGACTTGCCCTTATTCTTGTATGATGATGAGCTAGCCTTGAATGCTATGCTTTTCTTCTTCTTGTCTTCTTCTTCCTTCTTGTCATCCTTGTCATCCCCCTCCCTTTCCACACGGTATGTCTCTTGTGTCATGACATCACCTAGTACTTGGTTAGGGGTAATATCCTTCAATCCTCCTCTTATGATGAGCAATCTCAACATCTCAAATCTTGGAGGTAGGCACATCAAGAATCGATGGGAGACATCATCATCCTTGATCTTTTCTCCCAAAGCCTTCAAGTCATTGACAATTACTTGTAACCGATGGAACATCTCCGGAATGCCCTCATCATCCTTCATCTTGAAACTTGTCAACTTATCCTTGAGGATGTACAACTTGGCACTCTTCACCGCCGGTGTGCCCTCATATGTTTCCTCCAATCTCTTCCACACCTCATTTGCTCTTTCACAATCCTTTATTTGCTCAAACACCTTTGAATCAATGGCATTGTATAAGGTGTTAAGAGCCATTGTATTGCATTGCTTGTTGGACTTATCTTGGTTGGTGGGATTGTCGGGATCAATGATAGCATAATCATTCTCGGTTACATCCCATACTTGATCATTGATTGAACCAAGATACACCCTTATCTTTCTCTTCCAATAACCATAGCTTGTGCCATCAAAGAAAGGTGGTTTGCCCCCCACATGGTTGAACACAACTTGAGCCATAATATGACACTGAGGTTGTTAAGCCTTCAATCAAACGGTGACCACGGCTCCGATACCACTTGAAAGGTCCTAATATGGCTAGAGGGGGGGTGAATAGCCTATTTAAAAACTACAAATCAACTAGAGCAATTTGATTAGTAAGACAAATAGCGAAATGCAAACTTGCTCTAGCTCTACAAGGGTTGCAAGCCACCTATCCAACAATTCTAGTTGCAATGATCTATTGGCACACAATCTACTTGACCACTACTCACTAAGAGCTCTCACAAATGCTACACTAAAGAGCTCCACTAGATATGTTTAAAGCACAAGGCAAGCTCTCAATTCTAATTACACTAAAGAGCTTGCTATATCTAGTTTGCGGAAATGTAAATGAGTAAGTGAGACGATAATACCGCTGGGTCGTGGAGTGAACAAATTACACGATGAATATATAGCCAATCACCGGGAGAATGCAAATGACAAGAGACAACCAATTTTTCTCCCAAGGTTCACGTGCTTTCCAACACGCTAGTCCCCGTTGTGTCGACCAACACTTGGTGGTTCGGCGGCTAAGAGGTGTTTCACAAACCTCGTCCACACGATAGGACACCGCAATAACCGACCCACAAGTGAGGTAACTCAATGACACGAGCAATTTACTAGAGTTACCTTTCGGCACTCCACCGGGGAAGGTACAACTCCCCTCACAATCACCGAAGGCGGCCACGAACAATCACCAACTCGTGCCGATCCTTCACCGCTGCTCCAACCGTCTAGGTGGTGGCAACCACCAAGAGAAACAAGCGAAATCCGCAGCGCAACACGAATACCATGTGCCACTAGATGCAATCACTCAAGCAATGCACTTGGATTCTCTCCCAATCTCACAATGATGATGGATCAATGATGGAGATGAGTGGGAGAACTTTGGCTAAGCTCACAAGGTTGCTATGTCAATGAAAATGTGCAAGAACGTTCCCTTGAGCCGGCCATGGGGCTATAAATAGAGCCCCCATCAAATAGAGCCGTTGTACCCCTTTACTGGGCAAAACACGCTCTGACCGAACGCTCCGGTCATACCGATCGGACGCTGGCCCTCAGCGTCCGGTTGCCCGATGGACGCCACGCGTCACCAGCTTCAAACGCTGTTCGTCAGATTTCAACGGCTACGAAGTTGACCGGACGCTCCGGTCAAAACTGACCGGACGCTGAAGCCCCAGCGTCCGGTCGTTTCCAGTAAGCTCCCAGAGGCATGTTTTTTCGACCGGACGCGTCTGGTCCACCTTGACCGGACGCAGACCAGCGTCCGGTGCTCAACTCTACCCACTGTGTCGTCTGACAGCTCGACCGAACGCAGCCTTTTAGCGTCCGGTCGCTAAGTGACCCAGCGTCCGGTCAGTAGACCGACGCCAGCATCATTTCGACCAACTCCATTTCAACTCTAACTTCTTCACCCTTGCTCAAATGTGCCAACCACCAAGAATTTTGCATCCTGCGTACTTCGTCCTCGTTGTACGAAGAGTGATACAAGTGTATACTAAATACTTGTAACATTTACTTTCCTTACATGCCTCTTAGGAAACAACCTCAACCATTGATTTAGACACCAACTCAACGATGCACAAACATTGGACTTGTGGGCTATTTTCACAGGGCACAAAGCATTACCCCACATGGCGGGCATCCCTATATAGATAAGGAACCGTTTCTAAATATTCTCTGGCACCTCGTTCAATAGAGCCTTGAACAAATCCGTTTGTGGTACCTAGGGGCACAATGATGCTGATCGAAACTAGGGATATGCTTTCTCTAGTTCTTTACTTAGCTGATACAACATCTTGCACTATATACGTGATTGTCCAAGATGGAATTGACTTGATAGCACATTTGGAGAAGAAGTAGCACTTGCATTGCAGGGCCAGGTTTGCTGTTTCCTTGATCAACATCGTTCTGTGAGATCTAGTCTTCATAGTTACCAACTAGTCGTTACCTAACTAAAGACTAACTTTCCCACTGGTAACTAACCAGTTGTCCCTCAACACTAAAAAGGTTCCAAATCTTCACTCTTAATAATAAAAATTGTGGTCAAAGCATACAGATGGTCACCATTGAAGTCAGCAGAAAGGGGTCACACCAAAGAAGGTCAGTTCGTCTACGTGATCCTTATGCACCTAAAGATTGAGAACTTGGACAGGAACTCATATATACCAGGTGACCTATTACAACACATAATATCTTGGTCCCTTTATCATCCAAATAATAACTTGTTCAACCTTAATTGTGGTGCACCTTTCTGATCCAACAAAAATGACATAAGTTGCTCACTAGATGACCGACGTCATTACAGGGACAGTCACGTCGAGTAGAGTCACTTGTCTACCACCTCTTGTAGTCTGCTTATGTTCCTATTAGTGACCTGTTCTTCAAAGGTTAACTGTTGGACGACTCCAGAAGGAAGTCCTATTGCATCTAATTCGACATACAGATCTTCTGACACGATAAGGAGAGATAACCAAGGAAGAGCTCCGGTGAAAATAACATATCAGTGCAGTTCGGCAATGGATCATGACTAGGAACCTCGATACCAGCGCGTGCCGAGTAGCACAGCCTTGTGTGTGCACCCACAGGAGGCTCTTAGTTTCGTTACGGCACCGTAGATCACTAATTTTGGCACCATTACTGAACATACAACCCACAAGAAATCTCACATGGCACAATTTGGGTTGTATAGGAGCAATACTATGCGAAGGAGGGATAGTAAACAAAGGTAGTCACAAGGTTAGGAGTCAATAAGCAGGGGATCCAAAGATTTAAAACACAGCGCGAGAGAGCATAGCCTAATTGCCGAAGGCAACTAAGTAGGAGACTCTTGCTGAATTTCCATATACGCCTTGTGTCCACCAAGTGATTACCAGGTCAAGATTAACATGAGATTTGGTCTTGTCGAGTAGCAACATGAGATCAAGACTGATAAATATTCAGAGACTTGAAAGAGTTGGGGGCAAAACAAATGAGATTCAAGGGACAGAGCCATTGCACTGACTAGGGATTCAGTTGATAAAGCAATCACAGGATCTACGAGGAAAAGGTTCCAAAGCCAGAGTAGATAGTGATTAGGGTTGCACCAGATCATCTGTAGGAGAAGGAGCAATGAAGTCCGACAAGGATTTCGGAGCAAGGTCCTTCCACACAAGAGTGGGACAACCACGACACATGCAAGCATTCAAGGGAACTAAACTTGGGCCTAAGGTCAAGCAAAGGCATGGATAAGGTCTTCGTAGCGCAACGTTCACGGCTAGCAACCACGTGTACAGGCTCAGGCTCCTAAGAGAGAACTTAATTGAAAACGACAACCATGAGATTACCAAAACTTGGACGTTGTTCCAGGATAGCGCTCTTCAACACTCATATGCGTTCCGAGGACAAAAGGAGTGACAGCTATGGCACTACTTAGATTACGTGCATCCGCACCTACATCCTGGTCTTAAGCAAGCATTTCGAAATACTCAATCTAATTAGCTTAAGCGACTATTACTAAGCACAAAGCTCACACCTAACAACTAGTCACCTACAACAACACCGCTACACATATCATGCAAAACATGGTAAAGTATTGTTATCTTTTATTTCCTTTTTACTGAGTAGGTGGATATCTCTACAAAACAAGTTTTACTTACATTTAGCAATTTAGTTTTCAAAGGGGTGAACCTTTTGCTAACTATTAACTTGTCATCTATTTCCTTTGGAAACAAACATATAAGGCGAAGCTAATCACACACTATCTTCAAGCATAGCTATTCAAGCAGCATGGAACAAGGCACTTTGTCTAGCTTCACACAAGGAAGATAGTAGCATCACATTGGTCACAAGTTACTTAGTATTAGAATAAGGTGAGGGAAGCATATTTATGCACAAGCACAATCATGATGCATGCTCGTCCTATTCGCCCTCACAAAATTGCCAGCCTAAGGCGACAATCACGTTCTATGTCGGTGGCATAACACGTACTCTCTCGATATATAGCTAGTCGTCAGCTATATTCAACCTACGCATTCGTGGTTAGCATACCTGTAGGCAAATTCATTGCATCCCATTCCCATAAGAGATAAATAAGCACACAATGACAACAGTAAACTAAGATACTTTCCATATATACATCCCCAGATATATATACTTCGATATCCATAGCTACCCGATAAATATACCCGCAATTAAGTACCTTCATAGATACATGTGTGTAACACGTAAATATTCCAGTAACTATAGCTAACTCTCCCCTAGACCGATAGTTGGACGGTCATGCTCTCACAACTCACACTTACCGAGGCGTAGAGGCAATTGATCCATACATTACCATTCAAGTGAACGGCATCCATACAATAGCACGCCGTATGGACGACGAAAGTAAAATTTTGCAAGAAGTAAACCCCCACAGTTAGTACTTAGATAGCCACCTAATAGTCCTTAACTGGGCATAAAGGAGGATGTCGCTAGCATAGTTTTGCAAATAAGTTTTGACGAATTTGCCTATAGCTAAAGTTTTAGTTAAAATAGATTTTTTTAAAACCAAAACTTGGATTTTTCAACTATGTATATGACAGTATTATGCTTAATCTCGCTCTGATACCAGCTGTGATAGAACCGCCCAATTTCTACAAGATCAAGTACGGCTGTCCCCGCTTAACACGTTGACACGCGCATACTCTCACTTATATAAACCCGGTAGTCCGCCGAGTGTCACGCAGGACCTCGGTAAATCAACATCACAACCAAGATCGCGTGATTAAGCAAATACACATCACATACACAGAGTTGCAGCGGAAATAATATTACAAATGGTTCCTGTACAAATTTGGGTTTCAAAACCGATTAGTGAAAACAACATTGCTTTCAAAGGATTTCATTAATATGAGTTCCAAATACATTGCTAGCATAAGTGGCATCCTCAGACAAAAGCATGTAGATGAGAAGTAAATATAGAGTCACTGAGCCCACCGGCGGTTAACCACCATCTTTAGCAGGCCAAAACCTTACCTGCAACATGGTGGGATAAACCCTGAGTACTCGAATGTACTCAGCTAGACTTACCCATCATAACTAGAAATAAAATTGACTCCAAGGAGTATGCAAGGCTTTATAAGTGGAGGTAGCTTGACAACATTTTGCGTCAAAAGCGATGAACTCAATTATACAATTATAATTCTGTCATCAAGTTAATTATAACTATCATCTCTAGATTAGCAACTATCCTGTGCCAAACATGTGGTATATCTTTTTAGAGCATACAATAGTAACCATAGCAGGTATTGAAATTCCAAATTCATTGGACCCATCATATTCCATAACACAGTTACTACGATGTTGGAGCTAGCCAAGTTTCTCACTATCCGGGAGAGACGGCGATTCGAATCGATTTCAACCAGCTGGGAATTTATTCCTAACACAAACCCAGGTCTACCAGCCACGATAGCCTTAGGTCACCTTTGGTACAACTCAGGTACACATTTCGTGGGTCCGTACTGCGCCGCACAATCTAGGACACTAGATGCCAGGACGTTCAGGCCTAGCCTACCCTTGGGCTCAGTCTGATCGCCCTCCACAAGGAGCGCACAACAAAACAGGTCCCGACCTGAGTTGAGCTACTCGGCTTCGCGGTCGGAACGAGTTATCCGGCCAGCTAAGTGATAGGCATGCGTTCAATCTTGTCAGAAGTTCGAACAACGGTACGGTCCTTGATCGGCACAGACAGAATCACATGAGTCATTCTACGCATAGACTCCGCCCGGCCTCGATTTTCTTTTACCCTATGGTTCTGTTCCACGATAGCAAATAAAGCCAACCGTGCTCCGGTATCCACCTATATCTCGCAGGTGACAGGATATCACCCGACTTCTACCGTTCTAAGCATGGCTAAGCATATATTCGATCCTGGACCTATATCGGTTAAAGGTGTAATATCTGGACAAGGAATTTATATGCATCAAGTGGTTCCATTCAACTCTTATAACCTAATGCATCAATCATAAGTACTTAAGTAATCTTTTGTAAAATACTGGGAGACTTAAAATGCTCCGGGGCTTGCCTAGGATCCGACACAAGTCAATTCAGTTAGCTTGCACCGACTTGGTGACATCTCCGGTCCTAGCACTTGCTTAGTCCTTCCATCTTCGGGATAGATCCACCAAACCCAATCTTCGAGTTCGGCTCCACATCACATCCTTCACGTGGTTTATCTAGCGTACCTAAATGAGATGCAAGATGCAGGTGTATGAATACATGGAAGTGCAATAGATAATGCAGCGCATGCAGTAAGTAAGACAAGCACAAGGTTACGTTAACATGCACAAGCATTTCACAATGCTTACTATAAATATCGCACAATTTATAATGCCACGATAGCAAAGAAGATGACAACACCAAGCATGACACAAGTTTCCCAAGATCTCAGGTACTCTAACTCAACCATAATCAAAGGTATGAGCCACACTTAGCAAAATACAAGCAAACAACTATAATTGGAATCTGTCAATTTCTGGACATGCAAACAGCAACTACAAGATTTAGCTATAACTGGAGTTACAAAAATCCAAATTACTTGCAAGAAGACATTCTGGAAAGCTTATGAAATTATCTACAATTCATATTTAATCATCTTAGCATGATTCTCAAGTTAACTAAGTAAAATATACCCATTTATAGAAACTGGTCTAAACAAGACAGAGAGTAATCAATTTTGTAACCCAACTTTAAACAGGCATAACTCACAAACTACTTCGCCAAATACCACCCAATTTTAACAGAATCTAGATACATTAATTATCTACAACTTTGTTATTATCACCAAAAACTCATTCAAATTCTAACTAGATCAAACACTAGCATCTTTCAAATCTGCTCAGAATAAAATCAAAACTGACAGAAGACTTAAAAGTCATGTAACTCCTAACACCATCAGGCCTATGATCATGAAAATTTGAACACAAGCAAGATAAGATAATTTTCTACAACTTTTGTATTCACTAAAACTACAGAAACATCATTTACACCATGAAAATAATTGCACAAGTAAAACTGCAAAGCAGCCCAAACAGCAGTGGTATAGAAAACCGATAGCATCTTCAGAGAAGCATAACTGGAGTTCTAGACCTCCAAAAATCATGAACCATAACTTTTTGAAAAGATTGGGAAGTTACCTACAACTTTATTATTCTCATATTAAGATGATTCTATAGTTAGAAGGGTCAATTAAGCCAATAATTGCACCTCTGTCCAAAACATAGACAGAAACTGACATGCCACTTTAGACAGCTATAAATGGAGTTATACATGTCCAATAAATGTGGTTCTAGACTTTTTAGAAAGCTTAGCAAATTCTAAACAACTTGGTTGTAAAGACCTAAAGCTAATTCTACTACATGACCAACGTGACCCATCTTGCATAAGATCTTGCATCGACACCCACTGGGTTTGGCAGAAACAGCCACTGAGATTCAAGCAAGTATAACTCAATCTCCAACTTAGACTAAAAAGATTCACATGATTTAACTTTTAGGAGATCCATCTTGTGAAAAGATTACCAAAACTACGGTACATTGTCATCAAATCATGATGCATAATCTTGCATCAAGATTAGCACTCTCTCCAAATGGATCGAATCAAGCATCCACTTGAGCCTCGCCAGAATAGGAGCAAATCAAAACAGGGCATGGTATTTTTTTATAACTCTTAAACTATCAAACGCTATCATCTCATGAAATTTTCCACATGACAACACCAATCACCTTAGTAGTGTCAAAATGATTTTCACATTTATTTGGCACAAACATGCACCTATCAGTTACACTATCTCCAAACGGACTCAAACGAGCATCCACTTGAGACTCGTCACCAAGGAAACCATGACTGCACAAAATGATTTTTACAGCTAAAACGTTTTTAAACTATCTTGACATATTATAGATCTAGTGCATAGAGAATTTCAAATGAGATTCCACATGAGTCAACTCACCTAGGAGTCAAATTGGGTGTCCAAAATTTTCAAGCATATGATTTACTATCGTGTAAACCATGCACTTTTTCACCCGATTAGCACTATCTCCAAATGGACCAAATCGAGCTTTCACTTGATTCACCTAGGAGTACCATGACATCTAAAATTTAGAGCCTATGGTATGTTTGTCGAAATTTGAGCACCTATCTTGCATCGAACTAACACTATCTCCAAGCAGACAAAAACAAGATTCCACATAACCAACCTCACCTAGGAGATCCATCGGAAAAGGCCCAAAATGATTTCTAGGCCTATGGTACATTCAACATAAACCGTGCACCTAGATTGTGTCAAGATTAGCGCTCTCTCCAATTGGACCGAATAGCTTCCACTTCATCCTCGTCACCTAGGAGTACCATCGGGTGTGTCCAAGATGATCTACAACTTTATGGTATTTTCACAAAAACCGTCATCTACATTCCGTCTCCTAACTAGATTCTCATGACTAGCATCTTTCAAAGCGCTTCTATCGGAGAATCCAAAATGACTTCCAAGCATATGGTAGGAAGGCATAAAAAGTCATGTAACTCGTCGGGATTAGCACTATCTCCAAGTGGACCAAATCGAGCTTCCACTTGAGCCTCGTCACCTAGGAGTACCAAGCAAGATTGTAAAATGATTTCTCAACTTTATGTATTCACTACAACCATAAACCAACATCATCTTGCATCGACACTAAAATAATCTGCACAAGCAAAGCGAGAATCCACATGACCAACGTCACCTAGAGATCCATCTTGTGCGTCCTAAATGATTTCCAAGCCTATGGTAAGCATAAACCATGCTCTAATCCTCCAAAAATCAAGAACCATAACTTTTCCAAACGGATTGGGAAATTAGCTACCACTTGATTGTCACCTAGGAGTACCATGATTTGCATTAGAACGGTCAATTACGAGCCTATGGTATGTTTTGGCACAAACCGTGAACCTATCTAACACCGACTCCAAATGGACTAAAATGAGATTCCACTTGACCCACTATCACCTGGAGTTCTATCATGTCCAATAAATGACTTTCAAGCATATGGTAGGTTAGTAAACCATGCACCTATCTTGCATCAGGATTACACTATCTCCAAATGGACCAAATCGAGCTTCCACTTGAGCCTCATGACCTAGGAGTACTATCTTGCATCTAAAACAATTTCTAAGCCTATGGTACATTTATCGTGAAACTGAGCACCTATCTTGCATCGACACTAACACTATCTCCAAACAGACTAAAACGAGATTCCACATGACCAACGTCACCTAGGAGATCCATCTTGTGTGTCCAAAATGATTTCCAAGCCTACGGTACATTCAGCGCAAACCATGCACCAATCTTGCATCAAGATTAGCACTCTCTCCAAATGGATCGAATCGAGCATCCACTTGAGCCTCGCCACCTAGGAGTACTATCGGATTTTCTCAGCCTATGGTATGTTTGGCGCAAACTGTGCACCTATCAAACGCTATCATCAAACGGACCGAAATGAGATTCCACATGACCCACGTCACCTAGCAGTTCTATCTGGTGTGTCCAAAATGATTTTCGTGCCTGTGGTATGTTCGGCACAAACCGTGCACCTATCTTGCGTTAACATTAGCACTATCTCCAAACGGACTCAAACGAGCATCCACTTGAGCCTCGTCACCAAGGAGTACCATCGGGTGCGTCCAAAATGATTTTTTGAGCCTATGGTACGTTTGGCGCAAACTGTGCGCCTATCTTGCCCTGACACTGACACTGTCTCCAAACAGACCGAAATGAGATTCCACATGACCAACGTCACCTAGGAGTCAAATTGGGTGTGTCCAAAATGACTTCCAAGCATATGGTACGTTCGGTGTAAACCATGCACTTTTCTTACGTCAGGATTAGCACTATATCCAAATGGACCAAATCAAGCTTTCACTTGAGCCTCGTCACCTAGGAGTACCATCGTGTGCATCTAAAATGATTTCTGAGCCTATGGTATGTTTGACGCGAAACCGAGCACCTATCTTGCATCGACACTAACACTATCTCAAAAGCAGACAAAAAACAAGATTCCACATAACCAACCTCACCTAGGAGATCCATCGGGTGCGTCCAAAATGATTTCTAGGCCTATGGTACATTCAACGCAAACCGTGCACCTATCTTGTGTCAAGATTAGCGCTCTCTCCAATTGGACCGAATCGAGCTTCCACTTCATCCTCGTCACCTAGGAGTACCATCGGGTGTGTCCAAGATGATTTCCGAGCCTATGGTATGTTTGACGCAAACCGTGCACCTATCTAACACTGTCTCCAAACGGACTGAAACGAGATTCCTCATGACCCACGTCACCTAGCAGTTCTATCGGTTGCGTCCAAAATGACTTCCAAGCATATGGTAGGTTCGGCATAAACCATGCGCCCATCTTGCGTCAGGATTAGCACTATCTCCAAGTGGACCAAATCGAGCTTCCACTTGAGCCTCGTCACCTAGGAGTACCATCGGGTCGGTGTAAAATGATTTCTCAGCCTATGGTACGTTTGACTTGAAACCAAGCACCTATCTTGCATCGACACTAACACTTGTCTCCAAACGGATCAAACGAGATTCCACATGACCAACGTCACCTAGGAGATCCATCTTGTGCGTCCTAAATGATTTCCAAGCCTATGGTACATTCAGCGCAAACCATGCTCTAATCTTGCGTCAAGATTAGCACTGTCTCCAAACGGACCGAATCGAGCTTCCACTTGAGCCTTGTCACCTAGGAGTACCATAGCTTGCATCCAAGGCGATTTACGAGCCTATGGTATGTTTGGCACAAACCGTGAACCTATCTAACACTTGACTCCAAATGGACTAAAATGAGATTCCACTTGACCCACGTCACCTAGGAGTTCTATCGGGTGTGTCCAAAATGACTTCCAAGCATATGGTAGGTTCGGCGTAAACCATGCACCTATCTTGCATCAGGATTAGCACTATCTCCAAATGGACCAAATCGAGCTTCCACTTGAGCCTCATGACCTAGGAGTACTATCGGGTGCGTCTAAAACAATTTCTAAGCCTATGGTACATTTCACGCGAAGCCGAGCACTTATCTTGCATCGACACTAACACTCAGATATCAAACGGATTTGAAACGAGATTCCACATGACCAACGTCACCTAGGAGATCCATCTTGTGTGTCCAAAATGATTTCCAAGCCTATGGTACATTCAGCGCAAACCATGCACCAATCTTGCATCAAGATTAGCACTCTCTCCAAACGGATCAAATCGAGCCTCCACTTGAGCCTCATCACCTAGGAGTACTATCGGATTTTCTGAGCCTATGGTATGTTTGGCGCAAACTGTGCACCTATCAAACACTATCATCAAACGGACCGAAATGAGATTCCGCATGACCCACGTCACCTAGCAGTTCTATCTGGTGTGTCCAAAATGATTTTCGTGCCTGTGGTATGTTCGGCACAAACCGTGCACCTATCTTGCGTTAACATTAGCACTATCTCCAAACGGACTCAAACGAGCATCCACTTGAGCCTCGTCACCAAGGAGTACCATCGGGTGCGTCCAAAATGATTTTTTGAGCCTATGGTATGTTTGGCGCAAAGCGTATGCGCCTATCTTTGCCTCGACAACATTACACTTTGTCTCCAAACAGACCGAAATGAGATTCCACATGACCAACGTCACCTAGGAGTCAAATTGGGTGTGTCCAAAATGACTTCCAAGCATATGGTACGTTCGGTGTAAACCATGCACTTTTCTTACGTCAGGATTAGCACTATCTCCAAATGGACCAAATCGAGCTTTCACTTGAGCCTCGTCACCTAGGAGTACCATCGTGTGCATCTAAAATGATTTCTGAGCCTATGGTATGTTTGACCTTAAAAACCGAGCACCTATCTTGCATCGACACTAACACTATCTCCAAAGCAGGACAAAAACAAGATTCCACATAACCAACCTCACCTAGGAGATCCATCGGGTGCGTCCAAAATGATTTCTAGGCCTATGGTACATTCAACGCAAACCGTGCACCTATCTTGTGTCAAGATTAGCGCTCTCTCCAATTGGACCGAATCGAGCTTCCACTTCAGCCTCGTCACCTAGGAGTACCATCGGGTGTGTCCAAGACGATTTCTGAGCCTATGGTATGTTTGGCGCAAACCGTGCACCTATCTAACACTGTCTCCAAACGGACTGAAACGAGATTCCTCATGACCCACGTCACCTAGCAGTTCTATCGGTTGCGTCCAAAATGACTTCCAAGCATATGGTAGGTTCGGCATAAACCATGCGCCCATCTTGCGTCAGGATTAGCACTATCTCCAAGTGGACCAAATCGAGCTTCCACTTGAGCCTCGTCACCTAGGAGTACCATCGGGTCGGTGTAAAATGATTTCTCAGCCTATGGTACGTTTGACGCGAAACCAAGCACCTATCTTGCATCGACACTAACACTGTCTCCAAACGGACTGAAACGAGATTCCACATGACCAACGTCACCTAGGAGATCCATCTTGTGCGTCCTAAATGATTTCCAAGCCTATGGTACATTCAGCGCAAACCATGCTCTAATCTTGCGTCAAGATTAGCACTGTCTCCAAACGGACCGAATCGAGCTTCCACTTGAGCCTTGTCACCTAGGAGTACCATAGCTTGCATCCAAGACGATTTCTGAGCCTATGGTATGTTTGGCACAAACCGTGAACCTATCTAACACTGACTCCAAATGGACTAAAATGAGATTCCACTTGACCCACGTCACCTAGGAGTTCTATCGGGTGTGTCCAAAATGACTTCCAAGCATATGGTAGGTTCGGCGTAAACCATGCACCTATCTTGCATCAGGATTAGCACTATCTCCAAATGGACCAAATCGAGCTTCCACTTGAGCCTCATGACCTAGGAGTACTATCGGGTGCGTCTAAAACAATTTCTAAGCCTATGGTACATTTCACGCGAAGCCGAGCACTTATCTTGCATCGACACTAACACTGTATCCAAACGGACTGAAACGAGATTCCACATGACCAACGTCACCTAGGAGATCCATCTTGTGTGTCCAAAATGATTTCCAAGCCTATGGTACATTCAGCGCAAACCATGCACCAATCTTGCATCAAGATTAGCACTCTCTCCAAACGGATCAAATCGAGCCTCCACTTGAGCCTCATCACCTAGGAGTACTATCGGATTTTCTGAGCCTATGGTATGTTTGGCGCAAACTGTGCACCTATCAAACACTATCATCAAACGGACCGAAATGAGATTCCGCATGACCCACGTCACCTAGCAGTTCTATCTGGTGTGTCCAAAATGATTTTCGTGCCTGTGGTATGTTCGGCACAAACCGTGCACCTATCTTGCGTTAACATTAGCACTATCTCCAAACGGACTCAAACGAGCATCCACTTGAGCCTCGTCACCAAGGAGTACCATCGGGTGCGTCCAAAATGATTTTTTGAGCCTATGGTATGTTTGGCGCAAACTGTGCGCCTATCTTGCCCTGACACTGACACTGTCTCCAAACAGACCGAAATGAGATTCCACATGACCAACGTCACCTAGGAGTCAAATTGGGTGTGTCCAAAATGACTTCCAAGCATATGGTACGTTCGGTGTAAACCATGCACTTTTCTTACGTCAGGATTAGCACTATCTCCAAATGGACCAAATCGAGCTTTCACTTGAGCCTCGTCACCTAGGAGTACCATCGTGTGCATCTAAAATGATTTCTGAGCCTATGGTATGTTTGACGCGAAACCGAGCACCTATCTTGCATCGACACTAACACTATCTCCAAACAGACTAAAACAAGATTCCACATAACCAACCTCACCTAGGAGATCCATCGGGTGCGTCCAAAATGATTTCTAGGCCTATGGTACATTCAACGCAAACCGTGCACCTATCTTGTGTCAAGATTAGCGCTCTCTCCAATTGGACCGAATCGAGCTTCCACTTCATCCTCGTCACCTAGGAGTACCATCGGGTGTGTCCAAGATGATTTCCGAGCCTATGGTATGTTTGACGCAAACCGTGCACCTATCTAACACTGTCTCCAAACGGACTGAAACGAGATTCCTCATGACCCACGTCACCTAGCAGTTCTATCGGTTGCGTCCAAAATGACTTCCAAGCATATGGTAGGTTCGGCATAAACCATGCGCCCATCTTGCGTCAGGATTAGCACTATCTCCAAGTGGACCAAATCGAGCTTCCACTTGAGCCTCGTCACCTAGGAGTACCATCGGGTCGGTGTAAAATGATTTCTCAGCCTATGGTACGTTTGACGCGAAACCAAGCACCTATCTTGCATCGACACTAACACTGTCTCCAAACGGACTGAAACGAGATTCCACATGACCAACGTCACCTAGGAGATCCATCTTGTGCGTCCTAAATGATTTCCAAGCCTATGGTACATTCAGCGAAACCATGCTCTAATCTTGCGTCAAGATTAGTAATTGCTCTCAAACGGACCGAATCGAGCTTCCACTTGAGCCTTGTCACCTAGGAGTACCATAGCTTGCATCCAAGACGATTTCTGAGCCTATGGTATGTTTGGCACAAACCGTGAACCTATCTAACACTGACTCCAAATGGACTAAAATGAGATTCCACTTGACCCACGTCACCTAGGAGTTCTATCGGGTGTGTCCAAAATGACTTCCAAGCATATGGTAGGTTCGGCGTAAACCATGCACCTATCTTGCATCAGGATTAGCACTATCTCCAAATGGACCAAATCGAGCTTCCACTTGAGCCTCATGACCTAGGAGTACTATCGGGTGCGTCTAAAACAATTTCTAAGCCTATGGTACATTTCACGCGAAGCCGAGCACCTATCTTGCATCGACACTAACACTGTATCCAAACGGACTGAAACGAGATTCCACATGACCAACGTCACCTAAGAGATCCATCTTGTGTGTCCAAAATGATTTCCAAGCCTATGGTACATTCAGCGCAAACCATGCACCAATCTTGCATCAAGATTAGCACTCTCTCCAAACGGATCAAATCGAGCCTCCACTTGAGCCTCATCACCTAGGAGTACTATCGGATTTTCTGAGCCTATGGTATGTTTTTTATAAGCTGTGCACCTATCAAACACTATCATCAAACGGACCGAAATAAGATTCCGCATGACCCACGTCACCTAGCAGTTCTATCTGGTGTGTCCAAAATGATTTTCGTGCCTGTGGTATGTTCGGCACAAACCGTGCACCTATCTTGCGTTAACATTAGCACTATCTCCAAACGGACTCAAACGAGCATCCACTTGAGCCTCGTCACCAAGGAGTACCATCGGGTGCGTCCAAAATGATTTTTTGAGCCTATGGTATGTTTTGGCATAAGCGTGCGCCTATCTTGCCCTCGACAACGATTAATTGTCTCCAAACAGACATGAAATGAGATTCCACATGACCAACGTCACCTAGAGTCAAATTGGGTGTGTCCAAAATGACTTCCAAGCATATGGTACGTTCGGTGTAAACCATGCACTTTTCTTACGTCAGGATTAGCACTATCTCCAAATGGACCAAATCGAGCTTTCACTTGAGCCTCGTCACCTAGGAGTACCATCGTGTGCATCTAAAATGATTTCTGAGCCTATGGTATGTTTGACGCGAAACCGAGCACCTATCTTGCATCGACACTAACACTATCTCCAAACAGACTAAAACAAGATTCCACATAACCAACCTCACCTAGGAGATCCATCGGGTGCGTCCAAAATGATTTCTAAGCCTATGGTACATTCAACGCAAACCGTGCACCTATCTTGTGTCAAGATTAGCGCTCTCTCCAATTGGACCGAATCGAGCTTCCACTTCATCCTCGTCACCTAGGAGTACCATCGGGTGTGTCCAAGATGATTTCCGAGCCTATGGTATGTTTGACGCAAACCGTGCACCTATCTAACACTGTCTCCAAATGGACTGAAACGAGATTCCTCATGACCCACGTCACCTAGCAGTTCTATCGGTTGCGTCCAAAATGACTTCCAAGCATATGGTAGGTTCGGCATAAACCATGCGCCCATCTTGCGTCAGGATTAGCACTATCTCCAAGTGGACCAAATCGAGCTTCCACTTGAGCCTCGTCACCTAGGAGTACCATCGGGTCGGTGTAAAATGATTTCTCAGCCTATGGTACGTTTGACGCGAAACCAAGCACCTATCTTGCATCGACACTAACACTGTCTCCAAACGGACTGAAACGAGATTCCACATGACCAACGTCACCTAGGAGATCCATCTTGTGCGTCCTAAATGATTTCCAAGCCTATGGTACATTCAGCGCAAACCATGCTCTAATCTTGCGTCAAGATTAGCACTGTCTCCAAACGGACCGAATCGAGCTTCCACTTGAGCCTTGTCACCTAGGAGTACCATAGCTTGCATCCAAGACGATTTCTGAGCCTATGGTATGTTTGGCACAAACCGTGAACCTATCTAACACTGACTCCAAATGGACTAAAATGAGATTCCACTTGACCCACGTCACCTAGGAGTTCTATCGGGTGTGTCCAAAATGACTTCCAAGCATATGGTAGGTTCGGCGTAAACCATGCACCTATCTTGCATTAGGATTAGCACTATCTCCAAATGGACCAAATCGAGCTTCCACTTGAGCCTCATGACCTAGGAGTACTATCGGGTGCGTCTAAAACAATTTCTAAGCCTATGGTACATTTCACGCGAAGCCGAGCACCTATCTTGCATCGACACTAACACTGTATCCAAACGGACTGAAACGAGATTCCACATGACCAACGTCACCTAGGAGATCCATCTTGTGTGTCCAAAATGATTTCCAAGCCTATGGTACATTCAACAAAACCATGCACCAATCTTGCATCAAGATTAGCACTCTCTCCAAACGGATCAAATCGAGCCTCCACTTGAGCCTCATCACCTAGGAGTACTATCGGATTTTCTGAGCCTATGGTATGTTTGGCGCAAACTGTGCACCTATCAAACACTATCATCAAACGGACCGAAATGAGATTCCACATGACCCACGTCACCTAGCAGTTCTATCTGGTGTGTCCAAAATGATTTTCGTGCCTGTGGTATGTTCGGCACAAACCGTGCACCTATCTTGCGTTAACATTAGCACTATCTCCAAACGGACTCAAACGAGCATCCACTTGAGCCTCGTCACCAAAGAGTACCATCGGGTGCGCCCAAAATGATTTTTGAGCCTATAGTACGTTTGGCTACCGTGCGCCTATCTTGCCCCGACAACGTTTGTCTCCAAAGCAGATCGAAATGAGATTCCACATGACCAACCTACCTTGGAGTCATATCGGTGTGTCAAAATGACTTCCAAGCATATGGTCTTCGGCGTAAACCATGCACTTTTCGAAATGAGATCCCACTATGACCAACGTCACCAAATCGAGAGTACCATCTAGGAGTACCATCGGGTGCGTCTAAAATGATTTCTGAGCCTATGGTATGTTTGACGTGAAACCGAGCACCTATCTTGCATCGACACTAACACTATCTCCAAACAGACTAAAACGAGATTCCACATAACCAACCTCACCTAGGAGATCCATCGGGTGCGTCCAAAATGATTTCTAAGCCTATGTACATTCAACGCAAACCATGCACCTATCTTGTGTCAAGATTAGGGCTCTCTCCAAATGGACCGAATCGAGCTTCCACTTCAGCCTCGTCACATAGGAGTACCATCGGGTGTGTCCAAGATGATTTCCGAGCCTATGGTATGTTTGCAGCAAACCGTGCACCTATCTAACACTGTCTCCAAACGGACTGAAACGAGATTCCACATGACCCACGTCACCTAGCAGTTCTATCGGTTGCGTCCAAAATGACTTCCGAGCATATGGTAGGTTCGGCATAAACCATGAGCCCATCTTGCGTCAGGATTAGCACTATCTCCAAGTGGACCAAATCGAGCTTCCACTTGAGCCTCGTCACCTAGGAGTACCATCGGGTCGGTCTAAAATGATTTCTCAGCCTATGGTACGTTTGACGCGAAACCGAGCACCTATCTTGCATCGACACTAACACTGTCTCCAAACGGACTGAAACAAGATTCCACATGACCAACGTCACCTAGGAGATCCATCTTGTGCATCCTAAATGATTTCCAAGCCTATGGTACATTCAGCGCAAACCATGCTCTAATATTGCGTCAAGATTAGCACTCTCTCCAAACGGACCGAATCGAGCTTCCACTTGAGCCTTGTCACCTAGGAGTACCATCGCTTGCATCCAAGACGATTTCTGAGCCTATGGTATGTTTGGCGCAAACCGTGAACCTATCTAACACTGACTCCAAACGGACTAAAATGAGATTCCACTTGACCCACGTCACTTAGGAGTTCTATCGGGTGTGTCCAAAATGACCTCCAAGCATATGGTAGGTTCGGCGTAAACCATGCACCTATCTTGCATCAGGATTAGCACTATCTCCAAATGGACCAAATCGAGCTTCCACTTGAGCCTCGTGACCTAGGACTACTATCGGGTGCGTCTAAAACAATTTTTAAGCTTATGGTACGTTTGACGCGAAGCCGAGCACCTATCTTGCATCGACACTAACACTGTATCCAAACGGACTAAAATGAGATTCCACATGACCAACGTCACCTAGGAGATCCATCTTGTGTGTCCAAAATGATTTCCAAGCCTATGGTACATTCAGCGCAAACCATGCACCAATCTTGCATCAAGATTAGCACTCTCTCCAAACGGATCAAATCGAGCATGCACTTGAGCCTCGTCACCTAGGAGTACTATCGGGTGCGTCCAAGACGATTTTCTGAGCCTATGCTATGTTTGGCGCAAACTGTGCACCTATCAAACACTATCATCAAACGGATCAAAATGAGATTCCACATGACCCACGTCACCTAGGAGTTCTATCTGGTGTGTCCAAAATGATTTTTGTGCCTGTGGTATGTTCGACACAAACCATGCACCTATCTTGCGTTAACATTAGCACTATCTCCAAACGGACTCAAACGGGCATCCACTTGAGCCTCGTCACCAAGGAGTACCATCGGGTGCGTCCAAAACGATTTTTTGAGCCTATGGTACGTTTGGCGCAAACCGTGCACCTATCTTGACCCGACACTGACACAGTCTCCAAATAGACCGAAATGAGATTCCACATGACCAACATCACCTAGGAGTCATATCGGGTGTGTCCAAAATGACTAACAAGCATATGGTACGTTCGGCGTAAACCATGCACTTTTCTTACATCAGGATTAGCACTATCTCCAAATGGACCAAATCGAGCTTCCACTTGAGCCTCGTGACCTAGGAGTACCATCGGGTGCATCTAAAATGATTTCTGAGCCTATGGTATGTTTGACGCGAAATCGAGCACCTATCTTGCAACGACACTAACACTATCTCCAAATAGACTAAAACGAGATTCCACATGACCAACGTCACCTAGGAGATCCATCTTGTGTGTCCAAAATGATTTCCAAGCCTACGGTACATTTAGCGCAAACCATGCACCAATCTTGCATCAAGATTAGCACTCTCTCCAAATGGATCAAATCGAGCATCCACTTGAGCCTCGTCACCTAGGAGTACTATTGGATTTTCTGAACCTATGGTATGTTTGGCGCAAACAGTGCACCTATCAAACACTATCATCCAACGGACCGAAATGAGATTCCACATGACCCACGTCACCTAGCAGTTCTATCTGGTGTGTCCAAAATGATTTTCGTGCCTGTGGTATGTTCGGCACAAACCGTGTGCACCTATCTATCTTGCGTTAACATTAGCACTATCTCCAAGCAGACTCAAACGAGCATCCACTTGAGCCTCGTCACCAAGGAGTACCATCGGGTGCGTCCAAAATGATTTTTGAGCCTATGGTACGTTTGGCGCAAACTGTGGCGCCTATCTTGCCCGACGACACGACACTGTCTCCAAAGCAGACCGAAATGAGATTCCACATGACCAACGTCACCTAGGAGTCAAATTGGGTGTGTCCAAAATGACTTCCCAAGCATATGGTACGTTCGGTGTAAGCCATGCACTTTTCTTACGTCAGGATTAGCACTATCTCCAAATGGACCAAATCGAGCTTTCACTTGAGCCTCGTCACCTAGGAGTACCATTGGGTGCGTCTAAAATGATTTCTGAGCCTATGGTATGTTTGACGTGAAACCTAGCACCTATCTTGCATCGAAACTAACACTATCTCCAAATAGACTAAAACAAGATTCCACACAACCAACCTCACCTAGGAGATCCATCGGGTGCGTCCAAAATGATTTCTAAGCCTATGGTACATTCAACGCAAACCATGCACCTATCTTGTGTCAAGATTAGGGCTCTCTCCAAATGGACCGAATCGAGCTTCCACTTCAGCCTCGTCACATAGGAGTACCATCGGGTGTGTCCAAGACGATTTCCGAGCCTATGGTATGTTTGCAACAAACCGTGCACCTATCTAACACTATCTCCAAACGGACTGAAATGAGATTCCACATGACCCACGTCACCTAGCAGTTCTATCGGTTGCGTCCAAAATGACTTCCAAGCATATGGTAGGTTTGGCATAAACCATGCGCCCATCTTGCGTCAGGATTAGCACTATCTCCAAGTGGACCAAATCGAGCTTCCACTTGAGCCTCGTCACCTAGGAGTACCATCGGGTCGGTCTAAAATGATTTCTCAGCCTATGGTACGTTTGACGCGAAACCAAGCACCTATCTTGCATCGACACTAACACTGTCTCCAAACGGACTGAAACGAGATTCCAGATGACCAACATCACCTAGGAGATCCATCTTGTGCATCCTAAATGATTTCCAAGCCTATGGTACATTCAGCGCAAACCATGCTCTAATCTTGCGTCAAGATTAGCACTGTCTCCAAACGGACCGAATCGAGCTTCCACTTGAGCCTTGTCACCAAGGAGTACCATAGCTTGCATCCAAGACGATTTCTGAGCCTATGGTATGTTTGGCGCAAACCGTGAACCTATCTAACACTGACTCCAAATGGACTAAAATGAGATTCCACTTGACCCACGTCACCTAGGAGTTCTATCGGGTGTGTCCAAAATGACTTCCAAGCATATGGTAGGTTTGGCGTAAACCATGCACCTATCTTGCATCAGGATTAGCACTATCTCCAAATGGACCAAATCGAGCTTCCACTTGAGCCTCGTGACCTAGGAGTACTATCGGGTGCGTCTAAAACAATTTCTAAGCCTATGGTACGTTTGACGCGAAGCCGAGCACCTATCTTGCATCGACACTAACACTGTATCCAAACGGACTGAAACGAGATTCCACATGACCAACGTCACCTAAGAGATCCATCTTGTGTGTCCAGAATGATTTCCAAGCCTATGGTACATTCAGCACAAACCATGCACCAATCTTGCATCAAGATTAGCACTCTCTCCAAACGGATCAAATTGAGCCTCCACTTGAGCCTCGTCACCTAGGAGTACTATCGGATTTTCTGAGCCTATGGTATGTTTGGCGCAACCTGTGCACCTATCAAACACTATCATCAAACGGACCGAAATGAGATTCCACATGACCCACGTCACCTAGCAGTTCTATCTGGTGTGTCCAAAATTATTTTCGTGCCTGTGGTATGTTCAGCACAAACCATGCACCTATCTTGCATTAACATTAGCACTATCTCCAAACGGACTCAAACAAGCATCCACTTGAGCCTCATCACCAAAGAGTACCATCGGGTGCGTCCAAAACAATTTTTTGAGCCTATGGTACGTTTGGCGCAAACCGTGCGCCTATCTTGCCCCGACACTGACACTGTCTCCAAACAGACCAAAATGAGATTCCATATGACCAACGTCACCGTGGAGTCATATCGGGTGTGTCCAAAATAACTTCCAAGCATATGGTACGTTCGGCGTAAACCATGCACTTTTCTTATGTCAGGATTAGCACTATCTCCAAATGGACCAAATCGAGCTTTCACTTGAGCCTCGTCACCTAGGAGTACCATTGGGTGCGTCTAAAATGATTTCTGAGCCTATGGTATGTTTGACGTGAAACCTAGCACCTATCTTGCATCGAAACTAACACTATCTCCAAATAGACTAAAACAAGATTCCACACAACCAACCTCACCTAGGAGATCCATCGGGTGCGTCCAAAATGATTTCTAAGCCTATGGTACATTCAACGCAAACCATGCACCTATCTTGTGTCAAGATTAGGGCTCTCTCCAAATGGACCGAATCGAGCTTCCACTTCAGCCTCGTCACATAGGAGTACCATCGGGTGTGTCCAAGACGATTTCCGAGCCTATGGTATGTTTGCAACAAACCGTGCACCTATCTAACACTATCTCCAAACGGACTGAAATGAGATTCCACATGACCCACGTCACCTAGCAGTTCTATCGGTTGCGTCCAAAATGACTTCCAAGCATATGGTAGGTTCGGCATAAACCATGAGCCCATCTTGCGTCAGGATTAGCACTATCTCCAAGTGGACCAAATCGAGCTTCCACTTGAGCCTCGTCACCTAGGAGTACCATCGGGTCGGTCTAAAATGATTTCTCAGCCTATGGTACGTTTGACGCGAAACCGAGCACCTATCTTGCATCGACACTAACACTGTCTCCAAACGGACTGAAACGAGATTCCACATGACCAACGTCACCAAGGAGATCCATCTTGTGCGTCCTAAATGATTTCTAAGCCTATGGTACATTCAGCGCAAACCATGCTCTAATCTTGCGTCAAGATTAGCACTCTCTCCAAACGGACCGAATTGAGCTTCCACTTGAGCCTTGTCACCTAGGAGTACCATCGCTTGCATCCAAGATGATTTCTGAGCCTATGGTATGTTTGGCGCAAACCGTGAACCTATCTAACACTGACTCCAAACGGACTAAAATGAGATTCCACTTGACCCACGTCACCTAGGAGTCCTATCGGGTGTGTCCAAAATGACCTCCAAGCATATGCTAGGTTCGGCGTAAACCATGCACCTATCTTGCATCAGGATTAGCACTATCTCCAAATGGACCAAATCGAGCTTCCACTTGAGCCTTGTGACCTAGGAGTACTATCGGGTGCGTCTAAAACAATTTTTAAGCCTATGGTACGTTTGACGCAAAGCCGAGCACCTATCTTGCATCGACACTAACACTGTATCCAAACGGACTGAAACGAGATTCCACATGACCAACGTCACCTAGGAGATCCATCTTGTGTGTCCAAAATGATTTCCAAGCCTATGGTACATTCAGCGCAAACCATGCACCAATCTTGCATCAAGATTAGCACTCTCTCCAAACGGATCAAATCGAGCATCCACTTGAGCCTCGTCACCTAGGAGTACTATCGGGTGCGTCCAAGACGATTTTTTGAGCCTATGCTATGTTTGGCGCAAACTGTGCACCTATCAAACACTATCATCAAACGGACCGAAATGAAATTCCACATGACCCACGTCACCTAGGAGTTCTATCTAGTGTGTCCAAAATGATTTTCGTGCCTGTGGTATGTTCGGCACAAACCGTGCACCTATCTTTTGTTAACATTAGCACTATCTCCAAACGGACTCAAACGAGCATCCACTTGAGCCTCGTCACCAAGGAGTACCATCGGGTGCGTCCAAGATGATTTTTTGAGCCTATGGTATGTTTGGCTCAAACCGTGCACCTATCTTGCCCCGACACTAACTCTGTCTCCAAATAGACCGAAATGAGATTTCACATGACGAAAGTCACCTAGGAGTCATATCGGGTGTGTCCAAAATGACTTCCAAGCATATGATACGTTTGGCGTAAACCATGCACCTGTCTTGCGCCAGGATTAGCACTATCTCCAAATGGACAGAAACAAGCATCCACTTGAGCCTCGTCACCTAGGAGCACCATCGGGTCCGACTAAAAGGATTTCTGAGCCTATGGTACGTTTGACGTGAAATCGAGCACCTATCTTGCATCGACACTAACACTGTCTCCAAACAGACTGAAACGAGATTCCACATGACCAACGTCACCTTGGAGACCCATCGGGTGCGTCCAAAATGATTTCTATGCCTATGGTACATTCAACGCAAACCATGCACCTATCTTGCGTCAAGATTAGCACTCTCTCCAAACGGACCGAATCGAGCTTCCACTTGAGCCTAGTCACCTAGAAGTACCATCGGGTGCGTCTAAGACAATTTCTAAGCCTATGGTATGTTTGGCGCAAACCGTGCACCAATCTAACACTGTCTCCAAACGGACCGATATAAGATTCCACATGACACACGTCACCTAGGAGTTTTATCGGGTGCGCCCAAAATGATTTTTGACCCTGTGGTATGTTCGGCGCAAACCGTGCACATATCTTGCGTCAATTTTAGCACTATCTCCAAACGGACAGAAACGAGCATCCACTTGAGCCTTGTCACCTAGGAGTACCATCGGGTGCGTCCAAAACAATTTCTGAGCCTATGGTACGTTTGGCGCAAACCGTGCACCTATCTTGCACCGACACTAACATTGTTTCTAAACGGTCTGAAATGAGATTCCACATAACCCACGTCACTTAGGAGTTCTATCGGGTGTGTCCAAAACGACTTCCAAGCATATGGTACATTTGGCATAAACCTTGCACCTATCTTGCGTCAGGATTAGCACTCTCTCCAACTGGACCAAATCAAGCTTCCACTTGAGCTTCGTCACCTAGGAGTACCATCGGGTGCATCTAAAACGATTTTTGAGCCTATGGTACATTTGACGCGAAACCATGCACCTATCTTGCATCGACACTAACACTGTCTCCAAACGAACTGAAATGAGATTCCACATGACCAACGTCACCATGGAGATCCATCGGGTGCGTCCAAAACGATTCCTAAGCCTATGGTACATTCAACGCAAACCGTGCACCTATCTTGCGTCAAGATTAGCACTCTCTCCAAACAGACCAAATCGAGCTTCCACTTGAGCCTAGTCACCTAGGAGTACCATCGGGTGCGTCTAAGACGATTTCTAAGCCTATCTAACACTGTCTCCAAATGGACCGATATAAGATTCTGATAAGGTTGAAGTGCCCGATCTTTCAGTGAGACGGATAAATTCGATTTGTGGAGGAGGTGACTCTCGCGATCCGACTATGAACGAACAGGTCGTGGCGCCTTAGCAATCGCTGAACCAACTCCAATCGGTTATTGACCTTGCTGGATGGCAAGATCAACCTGAACACGAGGTTCTATTCCTGCAAGCAATCGAAGAAACGAGCAAGAACAAGGTGAAGGCAAAACTAAATATCAATCACTCACAAGTTGGGGTTCACAATGGCTGTCCCACGGTGGCCGTTGAGCACAACTACTGAAGATGAAAGTTTGCGCAAATGGCTAAACTTATCAAAGAAAACCCACCAAACAAAGAGGCGCGGAGCAGGACTAAATAGGAGAAAGGTGGGCGGGAATTTCGTCCATCATGAATGGGTGGCTGAAATCCCTACCTAACCTTTCCTAAATTAGCTACGACACGTGGAAACAATCTTTCCAAAAGATAGGTGGCGCAACACCCTTTATTGGCTTCCATAGATGGCGCAATCCTTAATGGTTATCATTCACGGACAGAATCTTCTCCTTCATTCCTTAAAAGGATCACATAATTCAGGTCACGTGCATGGGCTCGCGTTATTGGACCTTGAAACGTTTCTAGATTTGGGGTAGTGGGGAGTGACGGCGTCGGTCTTTGGTTCCGTTGGAGTAGCAGGTCTGTGTAGGGGTTGATGTCCTCATCATCCTCCCTTCTTGAATCGAAGTCGTCCTCGGCAGTATCTGCTCGTTCTCGCCCGCATATGGTTTTAAATCTGCAACATTAAAAGTAGAAGAAACACCATATTCGCAGCGAGGTCAAGTATATAGGCATTATCATTAATTTTCTTTAGCACCTTGAATGGGCCATCAAGACGTGGCATCGGCTTAGACTGCGCAAAGTAGGGAAACGTTCCTTTCGCAAATGCAACCAGACCATGTCACCGGGTTCAAAAGTAACTAGTTTCCTACCTTTACTACCAAACAACCTGATTTTTTAGCATTAGTATGAGCTATGTTCTGCTTTGTGTTTGTGCATGGATTTTGAACATTAATTCAGCACGCAACAAAGATCTACATGATGTTCATCCGGAGAGGAAATAGACACTAAATCGATGGGTGCCCGGGGAATGAAACCATAGACAACCTGAAAAGGGCACATTTTTGTGGAGGAATGCAAAGAACGGTTGTAAGCAAACTCAACATGAGGCAAACAATCCTCCCAAAGTTTTAGATTCTTGTCTAACACAGCCCGAAGCATGGTGGATAAAGTTCGGTTAACAACCTCAGTTTGACCATCGGTTTGTGGGTGACAAGTGGTCTTTGAAAAGTAATTTAGTACCCAATTTGTTCCAAAGTGATCTCCAAAAATGGCTAAGAAATTTAGCATCACGATCTAAAACTATTGTGTTTGGTAAACCATGTAAACGAACAATCTCACGAAAGAACAAATCAGCAATATTGCTAGCATCATCACTCTTATGACATGGTATAAAGTGAGCCATTTTGGAGAATCTATCAACAACAACAAAGATGCTGTCCCGCCCCTTCTTAGTTCGAGGTAACCCAAAATGAAATCCATAGAAATGTCCAACCAAGGAGAAGTAGGAACAGGGAGGGGCGTGTACAAACCATGGGGATTTAGGCGGGACTTAGCTTTTTGGCATGTGGTGCAGCGTGCAACAAATCTCTCCACATTACGTCGCATCTTCGGCCAAAAGAAGTGAGCTGCCGGGATGTCTTCTGCTTTTCTTAACACCAAAATGGCCCATGAGGCCGCCTCCATGTGCTTCTCCCGCAAATGACAAAAGGCTTAATCGAGCTTCTTTGGAATATACGTTTGTTAGCACGGAACAAGAATCCATCATCCATGTAAAACTTGCCCCAACCTTTACCAGCCTTGCATTGTAACAGTACGTCCTTGAAATTAGGATCAAGAACATATTGTTCTTTCATGGTTTGGAGGCCAAAAATTTGGAAGTCAAGTTGCGAGAGCATGGTGTAACGACGAGACAAAGCATCAGCAATAACATTGTCTTTCCCTTTTTTTGTGTTTGATGACATAAGGAAAAGATTCAATGAATTCAACCCACTTAGCATGTCTACGATTCAGATTCGTTTGATCATGCGAATATGTTTTAAAGATTCATGATCTAAATGAATAACAAATTAGCGAGGCCATAAGTAATCTTTGCCATGTTTGTAGGGTGCGCACCAACGCAAAAAGTTCTTTGTCATAAGTGGAGTAATTCAGACTAGCACCACTCGGTTTGTCGCTGAAATAAGCAACCGGTTTACCCTCTTGCAAAAAGGCCTCCACCTAACCCAATGCCGCTAGCATCACATTCAAGTTCGAACATTTTTGTGAAATCGGGAAGTTGCAAAGCAAGGGTGCGTGGGTTAACTTATCTTTTAGAACCATGAAAGCCTCTTCTTGCGGTTGTCCCGGAGAATGGCGCACCCTTCTTTGTGAGTTCATGTAGTGGTGCAGCAAGGGTGCTGAAATCCTAAGCAAACGATGATAGAAACCAAGCAAGCCCGAGGAAGCTTGAATGCGTCACCGAGGTGGGTGTTGGCCAGCTTTGTATAGCATCAATCTTGCTGCTATCCACCTCAATGCCCTGCGATGTAACAACATATCCAAGAAAAGGCACACGATTTGTGCGTAAAACGCACTTATCCAAGTTCCCAAATAGGCGGGCAGCACATAAAGCATCAAAAAACAGCACGTAGGTGATCCAAATGTTCCTCCATAGATTTGTTGTAAATCAAGATATCATCGAAATAGACAACCACAAACACCCCTATGAAGGCCCATAAAACTTCATTCATTAAGCGCGCATGAACGTCCCGGGAGCATTAGTTAAACCAAAAGGCATGACTAACCATTCATATAACCCAAATTTGGTTTTGAAAGCTGTTTTCCATTCATCCCCCAATTTCATGCGAATCTGATGGTACCCACTATGCAAATCAACCTTAGAGAACACAACAGAGCCACTGAGCTCATCAAGAATATCATCTAAGCGAGGTATAGGGTGCCTATATCCGATTGTAATATTATTAATAGCACGGCAATCTACACACATGCGCCAAGAGCCATCTTTCTTTGGTACCAATAGAACAGGGGACGGAGGCGAGGGCTAAGAGACTCATGAATGTAACCTTTGTCAAGCAATTCTTGCACTTGTCATTTGAATCTCTTTTGTCTCATCCGGATTGGTACGATAAAAGACGGTTTGGCAATGGAGCGCTGGGATGAGATCAATCGATGTTCAATGCCACGAATGGGAGGAAGGCCAGCTAGTACCTCCTTTGGAAAAACATCCGCAAAGTCTTGCAAAAGCTTAGTAACAATGAGGGGTATATCCAAAAGTGCGGTGTCATCAAGTGAAACCAGCACATTAGTGCACAAGAGAGCATAGCAAAGCGAATGGGGACATCCCACTCGTTCAAATCAGCTAGTGTAGCGAGTAAAACAGAGCATTTAGTTTGATTTCTTTTTGTAAATTTGGTTGTGCACTTGGTTTGTGCTCTCTAGTGGCCCTAGCAAGGTCATCTTTTAAAATCATTCAGTGACATGGGATGAAAAATAATTTTCTTGCCCTTAAACATGAGTGAGTATTGATTTGTGCGACCATGGTGCATGCTATCAAGTATCATATTGCCAAGGTCTACCTAGCAAAGAAAGAACATGCTTCCATCGGAACGACATCACAATCAGCATAATCATGATAGGAGCCCATAGAAAAATGAACACATACCGGCGTGTTACCTTCGGTTTTCCACCTGGTTGAGCCATTGAATGTGGTACGGATGTGGGTGTGGCCGAGTTTGAAGGGACAACTTTTCTACCAGATCCGTACTTGCCAAGTTGTTGCAAATTTGCCGCCATCAATGATGATGCGAATCGATCGTTCTTGCACAATGCCTTTGGTGTGAAATAAGTTGTGTCATTTGGTGTCATTTCGGTTGTGCAACCTGCAGATCGAGGACACGCTGCACTACAAGGCTCTCATACTTGTCGGCATCAACAAAGAAAGCAACATGTTCCTCCTCCTCATGTCCTGAAACGTCAGTGGCAAGCATATCATATGTGGGTTCATCCAAATCACTAGCAGAAGAGTACTCACCATCCTCACATACAATCAGCACACGCTTGTTGGGGCAGTCACGAATAACATGGCCAAAGCCTTTGCAGCGATAGCATTGGATGTCCTTGGTGCGCCCATTGGCAAAAGAAGAGAACCGTGTTGGTGTAGGTGCGGATGGAGTCTTTGTTGCTGCCGGATCACGCGAGGTGATGTTGGGTGGTGAGGGTGCAGCTGATGATCAGGCAGCCACAAGTTTAGTGGCTGGTTTGAAGGAGGTGGTGCGACCTACAAAGGAGTTAGCATGTGTCCTTGTTTGGCGTCCCTGCACTTCACGTTCAGCAATACAAGCAAGATGGAACAAATGAGTAATGGTATTGTACTCCTTATAATCAAGCACAATCTGAATTTCGTGGTTCAGCCCACCCAAAAATCGTGCCATAGCTGCATCATTATTTTCAACTAAACCACAACGAAGCATCCCAATTTGCAACTCCCGAAAATACTCCTCAACGGATTTGCTACCTTGTTTGTAATCGGCGCTGTAGTTTATTAAGCATATCGCGTGCATAGTAGGAAGGAACAAATCTATGTCGCATGAGAACTTTCAAAGCAGCCCAAGTGGGTGGAATTTGAGTGGGATGTGTGTTTGCAATGTTCACGCCACCAAATCGAAGCAAAATCTATAAACTCGCTAGTGGCAGCCCTAACTTGGTGTTGTTCAGGGGACAGCATGGCATGCGAATTTTGATCAACCGCAATTGCCCAATCAAGATAAGCATCGGGATCATATTTTCCATTAAGCGTAGGTATGGTGAATTTAATCTTGGCAAAAGAGTCATCCCGATGACGTACCACCACTGGCGAGGCCCCTCGCGGCCGACGAGGCTGGTCAGGATCTTCTTGCTCGGTATCGCCACAATAATCAAAGCCAGCCCCGCGCCGACAAGTTGTTGGACTAATTCATCGAGACGAGTCGTGATGGTGGCAAGGCTGGTGTTGGTGGTGGCTTGTGCTTGTTGTAGTTCCCCGAGCGTTGTACCGTGGTAAGTCGAGTGGTTTCAAGTTGGCCAAGGCGCTCATTAGTGACCCGAACATCTTCTCGCAAGGTCATCCATGTGCTTGTTCATTAGGCGATCAAAGTCTTTGGATGATGCGTTTTAATCAAGGGAGTGTGGCATGGCATTCGAGGGCCTCGTGCTCATCCGCAGATCCCGCCATGATTAGAACACGAAATAAAGGAATATGTCCCACGCCTCTTTGGGATGTGGTCTTGATCAGGTCACTCAAACTAAAAAGCCGTTACCAAGCCCTTACCCGTTCTTACCATGCAAACAGGGGTGACACGCAACCAGATGGTGCAACCAACGAAGCTTGGATAGAGTGATTGCCAGAGGACACAACACCTTGCAGCTGTAGAAAATTTGTGGAGCTATGGGAAGGCTTCAATTTGTAGCAAGGAGTAGCACAAGCATTCAGCAAATGCAAAGTTGAATAATCACTCAAAGCTGGTGTTGTCTTTGGTCCTAAGCTAGACCCGTCGAGAGGCGTGAGCCCACGCACAAAGATAGTCACTGTAATTGCAAGAACAAAGAGTAAAAAGATGCGGTGAGTACACACCTTTGGCGTCTCTTGTTTTTTTGTGCGTGCTCTTTTGCACCTTTTGCCTCTTTTGTTTTTTTTTTTAGTGCGGCTTTTTTTTTGTTTTATGCACCTCGGCCTTTTTCGGTTTGATGACACCGCCAACACGTTGCACAACTCAAAAGGAAACATCGAAAGGGAACTCTTTCCTTTTGTGTAGCCACTGATCGCCTGATCTCGCACGATCTCCGTGATACGCCCAAAATGAATCGCTAGGCAAGTGAGTATCCGTTGGAAAGGGCACGAAATATGCTTTCCAATTTGTACCTAAACTTCCCAAACGGACTACGGATGCAACAGCTAATGCCTATGTCCTTGCCGAGATAAATGAAGACCCGAAATAAATTACTTTCCTTTTGTAGGTGGGAAATTGGCATGCACAAGGGGGTCTATGACGTGGGAAAGATTACAGGAGCACAGAGGACAAAGGAAAAGGAGGATCAAGTGCAAAGATGTGAACTAATACGTGACAGGAACTCAAAACTCGAATGGACTAGACGCCAAGACCAAAGAATACACACGACAATGATGCAACCAAAAACTTAACAAAGCAATAAACTGAATGAAAGTTGCAAAGGCTCAAAAGGTCTTGGATAGTGGTTCTAACCTAAAACTTTTTTTTGTTGGCTTTTCTGGTGGACTATAGGACGATGAACAAAACTACAAATAACGGGGATAGATCTCACCGAGCAACCTGAAATCTGATACCACTTGATAAGGCTGAAGTGCCCGATCTTTCGGTGAGACGGATAAATTCGATTTGTGGAGGAGGTGACTCTCGCGATCCGACTATGAACGAACAGGTCGTGGCGCCTTAGCAATCGTTGAACCAACTCCAATCGGTTATTGACCTTCTTTGGATGGCAAGATCAACTCTGAACACGAGTTTCATTCTCGCAAGCAATCGAAGAAACGAGCAAGAACAAGGTGAAGGCAAAACTAAATATCAATCACTCACAAGTTGGGGTTCACAATGGCTGTCCACGGTGGCCGTTGAGCACAATCTGATAGATCTGTAAAGTTTGCGCAAATGGCTAAACTTATCAAAGAAAACCCACCAAACAAAGAGGGCGTGAGCAGGACTAAATAGGAGAAAGGTGGGGCGGGAATTTCGTCCATCATGAATGGGTGGCTGAAATCCCTACCTACCTAACCTTTCCTAAATTAGCTACGACACGTGGAAACAATCTTTCCAAAAGATAGGTGGCGCAGCACCCTTTATTGGCTTCCATAGATGGCGCAATCCTTAATGGTTGTCATTCCCGGACAGAATCTTCTCCTTCATTCCTTAAAAGGATCACATAATTCAGGTCACGCACGGGCTCGCGTTATTGGACCTTGAAACGTTTCGGATTTGGGGTAGTGGGGAGTGACGCGTCGGTCTTTGGTTCCGTTGGAGTAGCAGGTCCTGTGTAGGGGTTGATGTCCTCATCATCCTCCCTTCTTGAATCGAAGTCGCCCCTCGACGGTATCTCGCGCTTTCGTTCGCCCGCATATGGTTTTAAATCTGCAACATTAAAAGTAGAAGAAACACCATATTCTGCGCAGCAGGTCAAGTATATAGGCATTATCATTAATTTTCTTTAGCACCTTGAATGGGCCATCAGCACGTGGCATCGGCAGAGACTGCGCAAAGTAGGGAAACGTTCCTTTCGCAAATGCAACAGACCATGTCACCGGGTTCAAAAGTAACTAGTTTCCTACCTTTACTACCAAAGAACCTGATTTTTAGCATTAGTATGAGCTATGTTCTGCTGTGTTTGTGCATGGATTTTGAACATTAATTCAGCACGTGCAACAACATCTACATGATGTTCATCCGGAGAGGAAATAGACACTAAATCGATGGGTGCCCGGGGAATGAAACCATAGACAACCTGAAAAGGGCACATTTTTGTGGAGGAATGCAAAGAACGGTTGTAAGCAAACTCAACATGAGGCAAACAATCCTCCCAAAGTTTCAGATTCTTGTCTAACACAGCCCGAAACATGGTGGATAAAGTTCGGTTAACAACCTCAGTTTGACCATCGGTTTGTGGGTGACAAGTGGTGCTGAAAAGTAATTTAGTACCCAATTTGTTCCAAAGTGATCTCCAAAAATGGCTAAGAAATTTAGCATCACGATCTAAAACTATTGTGTTTGGTAAACCATGTAAACGAACAATCTCACGAAAGAACAAATCAGCAATATTGCTAGCATCATCACTCTTATGACATGGTATAAAGTGAGCCATTTTGGAGAATCTATCAACAACAACAAAGATGCTGTCCCGCCCCTTCTTAGTTCGAGGTAACCCCAAAATGAAATCCATAGAAATGTCCAACCAAGGAGAAGTAGGAAAGTGGAGGGGGCGTGTACAAACCATGGGGATTCAAAGAGACTTAGCTTTTTGGCATATGGTGCAGCGTGCAACAAATCTCTCCACATCACGTCGCATCTTGGCCAAAAGAAGTGAGCTGCCGGGATGTCTTCTGCTTTCTTAACACCAAAATGGCCCATGAGGCCGCCTCCATGTGCTTCTGCAAGAGCAAAAGGCGAATCGAGCTTCTTTGGAATACACAGTTGTTAGCACGGAACAAGAATCCATCATCCATGTAAAACTTGCCCCAACCTTTACCAGCCTTGCATTGTGAGACGTCCTTGAAATCGGGATCAAGAACATATTGTTCTTTCATGGTTTGGAGGCCAAAAATTTGGAAGTCAAGTTGCGAGAGCATGGTGTAACGACGAGACAAAGCATTAGCAATAACATTGTCTTTCCCTTTTTTGTGTTTGATGACATAAGGAAAAGATTCAATGAATTCAACCCACTTAGCATGTCTACGATTCAGATTCGTTTGACTACGAATATGTTTTAAAGATTCATGATCTAAATGAATAACAAATTCGCGAGGCCATAAGTAATGCTGCCATGTTTGTAGGGTGCGCACCAACGCAAAAAGTTCTTTGTCATAAGTGGAGTAATTCAGACTAGCACCACTCAGTTTGTCGCTGAAATAAGCAACCGGTTTACCCTCTTGCAGCAGCACTCCACCTAACCCAATGCCGCTAGCATCACATTCAAGTTCGAACATTTTTGTGAAATCAGGAAGTTGCAGCAAGGGTGCGTGGGTTAACTTATCTTTTAGAACCATGAAAGCCTCTTCTTGCGGTTGTCCCCAGGAGAATGGCGCACCCTTCTTTGTGAGTTCATGTAGTGGTGCAGCAAGGGTGCTGAAATCATGAACGAAACGACGATAGAAACCAGCAAGCCCGAGGAAGCTTCGAATCTGCGTCACCGAGGTGGGTGTTGGCTAGCTTTGTATAGCATCAATCTTGCTGCTATCCAACTCAATGCCCTACGATGTAACAACATATCCAAGAAAAGGCACACGATTTGTGCAGAAACTGCACTTATCCAAGTTCCCAAATAGGCGGGCAGCACGTAAAGCATAAAAAATAGCACGTAGGTGATCCAAATGTTCCTCCATAGATTTGCTGTAAATCAAGATATCATCGAAATAGACAACCACAAACACCCCTATGAAGGCCCGCAAAACTTCATTCATTAAACGCATGAATGTCCTGGGAGCATTAGTTAAACCAAAAGGTATGACTAACCATTCATATAACCCAAATTTGGTTTTGAAAGTTGTTTTCCATTCATCCCCTAATTTCATGTGAATCTGATGGTACCCACTATGCAAATCAACCTTAGAGAACACAACAGAGCCACTGAGCTCATCAAGCATATCATCTAAGTGAGGTATAGGGTGCCTATATCTGATTGTAATATTATTAATAGCACGGCAATCTACACACATGCACCAAGAGCCATCTTTCTTTGGTACCAATAGAACAGGGACGGAGCAGGGGCTAAGAGACTCATGAATGTAACCTTTGTCAAGCAATTCTTGCACTTGTCGCTGAATCTCTTTTGTCTCATCTGGATTGGTACGATAGGCAGCACGGTTTGGCAATGGAGCGGCTGGGATGAGGTCAATCTGATGTTCAATGCCACGAATGGGAGGAAGGCCAGCTGGTACCTCCTTTGGAAAAACATCCGCAAAGTCTTGCAAAAGCTTAGTAACAGCAGGGGGTATATCCAAAAAGTGCAGTGTCATCAAGTGAAACCAACACATTAGTGCACAAGAGAGCATAGCAAAGCGAATGGGGGACATCCCACTCGTTCAAATCAGCTAGTGTAGCGAGTAAAACAGGAGCATTCAGTTTTATTTCTTTTTGTAAATTTGGTTGTGCACTTGGTTTGTGCTCTCTAGTGGCCCTAGCAAGGTCATCTTTTAAAATCTGTTCAGGTGACATGGGATGAAAAATAATTTTCTTGCCCTTAAACATGAGTGAGTATAGATTTGTGCGACCATGGTGCATGCTATCAAGATCATATTGCCAAGGTCTACCTAGCGAAGAAAGAACATGCTTCCATCGAACGACATCACAATCAGCATAATCATGATAGGAGCCCATAGAAAAATGAACACGCATCGAAAGCGTGTTACCTTGAGTTTTCCACCCTGGTTGAGCCATTGAATGTGGTACGGATGTGGGTGTGGCGAGTTTGAAGGGACAACTTTTCTACCAGATCCGTACTTGCCAAGTTGTTGCAAATTTTGCCGCCATCAATGATGATGCGAATCAATCGTTCTTGCACAATGCCTTTGGTGTGAAATAAGTTGTGTCATTTGGTCTTTGTTACGGTTGTGCAAACTGCACAGATCGAGGACACATTTGCACTACAAGGCTCTCATACTTGTCGGCATCAACAAAGAAGCAACATGTTCCTCCTCCTCATGTCCTCAAACGTCGGTGGCAAGCATATCATATGTGGGTTCATCCAAATCACTAGCGGAAGAGTACTCACCATCCTCACGTACAATCAAGACACGCTTGTTGGGGCGATCCACGAATAACATGGCCAAAGCCTTTGCGGCGATGGCATTGGATGTCCTTAGTGCGCCCATTGGCAAAAGAAGAGGACCGTGTTGGTGTATGTGCGGATGGAGTCTTTGTTGCTGCCGGATCACGTGAGGTGATGTTGGGTGGTGAGGGTGCAGCTGATGATCAGGCAGCCACAAGTTTAGTGGCTGGTTTGAAGGAGGGTGTGTCCAAAATGATTTTTGAGCCTATGGTATGTCTGGCGCAAACCGTGCACATATCTTGCATCAATTTTAGCACTATCTCCAAACAGACAGAAACAAGCTTCCACTTGAGCCTTGGCACCTAGGAGTACCATCGAGGGCGTCCAAAACAATTTCTATGCCAATGGTACGTTTGGCGCAAACTGTGCACCTATCTTGCTCCGACACTAACATTGTCTCCAAATGGACTGAAATGAGATTCCACATAACCCACGTCACCTAGGAGTTCTATCGGGTGTGTCCAAAATGACTTCCAAGCATATGGTACATCCGGCGTAAACCTTGCACCTATCTTGCGTCAAGATTAGCACTATCTCCAACTCGACCAAATCGAGCTTCCACTTGAGCCTCGTCACCTAGGAGCTCCATCGGGTGCGTCTAAAACGATTTTTTAGCCTATGGTACGTTTGACGCGAAACCGAGCACCTATCTTGCATCAACACTAACACTGTCTCCAAACGGACTGAAACGAGATTCCACATGACCAACGTCACCTTGGAGATCCATCGGGTGCGTCCAAAATGATTTCTATGCCTATGGTACATTCAACGCAAACCGTGCACCTATCTTGCGTCAAGATTAGCACTCTCTCCAAACGGACCGAATCAAGCTTCCACTTGAGCCTAGTCACCTAGGAGTACCATCGGGTGCGTCTAAGATGATTTCTAAGCCTATGGTATGTTTGGCGCAAACCGTGCACCTATCTAACACTGTCTCCAAACGGACCGATATAAGATTCCACATGACACACGTCACCTAGGAGTTCTATCGGGTGCGCCCAAAATGATTTTCGACCCTGTGGTATGTTCGGCGCAAACCGTGCACATATCTTGCGTCAATTTTAGCACTATCTCCAAATGGACAGAAACGAGCATCCACTTGAGCCTTGTCACCTAGGAGTACCATCGGGTGCGTCCAAAACAATTTCTGAGCCTATGGTACGTTTGGCGCAAACCGTGCACCTATCTTGCACCGACACTAACATTGTTTCTAAACGGACGAGTTCTATCGGGTGTGTCCAAAACGAGTTCCAAGCATATGGTACATTCGGCGTAAACCTTGCACCTATCTTGCGTCAGGATTAGCACTATCTCCAACTGGACCAAATCGAGCTTCCACTTGAGCCTCGTCACCTAGGAGTACCATCGGGTGCATCTAAAATGATTTTTGAGCCTATGGTACGTTTGACGCGAAACCATGCACCTATCTTGCATCGACACTAACACTGTCTCCAAATGAACTGAAATGAGATTCCACATGACCAACGTCACCATGGAGATCCATCGGGTGCGTCCAAAACGATTCCTAAGCCTATGGTACATTCAACGCAAACCGTGCACCTATCTTGCGTCAAGATTAGCACTCTCTCCAAACAGACCAAATCGAGCTTCCACTTGAGCCTAGTCACCTAGAAGTACCATCGGGTGCGTCTAAGACGATTTCTAAGCCTATGGTATGTTTGGCGCAAACCGTGCACCTATCTAACACTGTCTCCAAATGGACCGATATAAGATTCTGATAAGGCTGAAGTGCCCGATCTTTCAGTGAGATGGATAAATTTGATTTGTGGAGGAGGTGACTCTCGCGATCCGACTACGAACTAACAGTGTCGTGGCGCCTTAGCAATCGCTGAACCAACTCCAATCGGTTATTGACCTTGCTGGATGGCAAGATCAACTTTGAACACGAGGTTACATTCTCGCAAGCAATCGAAGAAACGAGCAAGAACAAGGTGAAGGCAAAACTGAATATCAATCACTCACAAGTTGGGGTTCACAATGGCTGTCCACGGTGGCCGTTGAGCACAATCTGCAAAGATGTAAAGTTTGCGCAAATGGCTAAACTTATCAAAGAAAACCCACCAAACAAAGAGGGCGTGAGCAGGACTAAATAGGAGAAAGGTGGGGAGGGAATTTTGTCCAGCATGAATGGGTGGCTGAAATCCCTACCTAACCTTTCCTAAATTAGCTACGTATTACATGGAAACAATCTTTCCAAAAGATAGGTGGCGCAGCACCCTTTATTGGCTTCCATAGATGGCGCAATCCTTAATGGTTGTCATTCCTGGACAGAATCTTCTCCTTCATTCCTTAAAAGGATCACATAATTCAGGTCACGTGCACGGGCTCGCGTTATTGGACCTTGAAACGTTTCTGGATTTGGGGTAGTGGGGAGTGACATCGGTGCTGGTTCCGTTGGAGTAGCAGGTCCTGTGTAGGGGTCGATGACCTCATCAGATTCCACATGACCCACGTCACCTAGGAGTTCTATCGGGTGTGTCCAAAACGACTTTCAAGCTTATGGTACATTCAGCGTAAACCTTGCGCCTATCTTGCGTTAGGATTAGCACTATCTCCAAATGGACCAAATCGAGCTTCCACTTGTGCCTCGTCACCTAGCAGTACCATCGGGTGCGTCTAAAATGATTTTTGAGCCTATGGTACGTTTGACGCAAAACCGAGCACCAATCTTGCATCGACACTAACACTGTTTAAAACGGACTAAAACAAGATTCCACATGACCAACGTCACCTAGGAGATCCATCGGTGCGTCCAAAATGATTTCTAAGCCTATGGTACATTCAACGCAAACCGTGCACCTATCTTGTGTCAAGATTAGCGCTCTCTCCAAACGGACTGAATCGAGCTTCCACTTCAGCCTCGTCACCTAGGAGTACCATCGGTTGCGTCCAAGATGATTTCTGAGCCTATGGTATGTTTGACACAAACTGTGCACCTATCTAACACTGTCTCCAAACGGACCAAAATGAGATTCCACATGAACCACGTCACCTAGCAGTTCTATAGGTTGTGTCCAAAATGACTTCCAAGCATATGGTAGGTTCGGCATAAACCATGCGCCCATCTTGCGTCAGGATTAGCACTATCTCCAAGTGGACCAAACCGAGCTTCCACTTGAGCCTCATCACCTAGGAGTACCATCGGGTCCGTCTAAAATGATTTCTGAGCCTATGATATGTTTGACGAGAAACCGAGCACCTATCTTGCATCGACACTAACACTGTCTCCAAACGGACTAAAACGAGATTCCACATGACCAACGTCACCTTGGAGATCCCAAAAGTGCGCCCAAAATGATTTCTAAGCCTATGGTATATTCAACGCATAAACCATGCACCTATCTTGCATCAAGATTAGCAATCTCTCCAAACGGATCAAATCGAGCATCCACTTGAGCCTCGTCACCTAGGAGTACTATAAAAGCGCCCAAGACGCGATTTTACGAGCCTATGGTAAGTTTGGCATAAAGCGTGCACCTATCAAACACTATCATCACACGGACCGAAATGAGATTCCACATGACCCACGTCACTTAGGAGTTCTATCTGGTGTGTCCAAAATGATTTTTGTGCCTGTGGTATGTTCGGCACAAACCGTGCACCTATCATGCATTAACATTAGCACTATCTCCAAACGGACTCAAACGAGCATCCACTTGAGCCTCGTCACCTAGGAGTACCATCGGGTGCGTCCAAAACGATTTTTTGAGCCTATGGTACGTTTGGCGTAAACCGTGCGCCTATATCTTTGCCCCCGACAACGACGACTTGTCTCCAAAAATGCATCGAAATGAGATTCCACATGACCCACGTGAACTAGGAGTCATATCGGGTGTTTCCAAAATGACTTCCAAGCATATGGTACGTTCGGCATAAACCATGCACCTGTCTTGCGTCAGGATTAGCACTATCTCCAAACGGACAGAAACAAGCATCCACTTGAGCCTCGTCACCAAGGAGTACCATCGGGTCTGTCTAAAAGGATTTCTGAGCCTATGGTACGTTTGACGCGAAACCGAGGACCTATCTTGCATCGACACTGACACTGTCTCCAAATGGACTGAAACGAGATTCCACATGACCAACGTCACCTTGGAGATCCATCGGGTGCGTCCAAAATGATTTCTATGCCTATGGTACATTCAACGCAAACCGTGCACCTATCTTGCGTCAGGATTAGCACTCTCTCCAAACGGACCGAATCGAGCTTCCACTTGTGCCCTGTCACCTAGGAGTACCATCGGGTGCATCTAAGACGATTTCGAAGCCTATGGTATGTTTGGCGCAAACCGTGCACCTATCTAACACTGTCTCCAAACGGACCGATATAAGATTCCACAAGACACACGTCACCTAGGAGTTCTATCGGGTGTGTCCAAAATGATTTTCGAGCCTATGGTATGTCTGGCGTAAACCGTGCACATATCTTGCATCAATTTTAGCACTATCTCCAAACGGACAGAAACAAGCATCCACTTGAGCCTTGGCACCTAGGAGTACCATCGAGGCGCCCAAAACAATTTCTAAGCCAATGGTACCTTTTGGCATAAATCTGCACCTATCTTGCTCTGACACTAACATTGTCTCCAAATGGACTGAAATGAGATTCCACATAACCCACGTCACCTAGGAGTTCTATCGGGTGTGTCCAAAATGACTTCCAAGCATGTGGTACATTCGGCGTAAACCTTGCACCTATCTTGCGTCAAGATTAGCACTATCTCCAACTGGACCAAATCGAGCTTCCACTTGAGCCTCGTCACCTAGGAGCACCATCGGGTGCGTCTAAAATGATTTTTAGCCTATGGTACGTTTGACGCGAAACCGAGCACCTATCTTGCATCGACACTAACACTGTCTCCAAACGAACTGAAACGAGATTCCACGTGACCAACGTCACCTCAGAGATCCATCGGGTGCGTCCAAAATGATTTCTAAGCCTTTGGTACATTCAACGCAAACCGTGCACCTATCTTGCGTCAAGATTAGCACTCTCTCTAAACGGACCGAATTGAGCTTCCACTTGAGCCTTGTCACCTAGGAGTACCATCGGGTGCGTCCAAGACGATTTCTAAGCCTATGGTTTGTTTGGCGCAAACCGTGCACCTATCTAACACTGTCTCCAAATGGACCGATATAAGATTCCACATGACCCACGTCACCTAGGAGTTCTATCGGGTGTGTCCAAAACGACTTCCAAGCATATAGTACATTCGGCGTAAACCTTGCACCTATCTTGCGTCAGGATTAGCACTATCTCCAAATGGACCAAATCGAGCTTCGACTTGAGCCTCGTCACCTAGGAGTACCATCGGGTGCGTCTAAAATGATTTTTGAGCCTATGGTACGTTTGACGTGAAATCGAGCACCTATCTTGCATCGGCACTAACACTGTTTAAAACGGACTGAAACGAGATTCCACTTGACCAACGTCACCTAGGAGATCCATCTTGTGCGTCCAAAATGATTTCCAAGCCTATGGTACATTCAGCGCAAACCATGCACCAATCTTGCATCAAGATTAGCACTCCCTCCAAACGGACCGAATCGAGCATCCACTTGAGCGTCGTCACCTAGGAGTACTATCGGGTGCGTCCAAGATGATTTTTTGAGCCTATGGTATGTTTGGCGCAAACCGTGCAGCTATCAAACACTATCATCAAATAGACCGAAATGAGATTCCACATGACCCACGTCACCTAGGAGTTCTATATGTTGTGTCCAAAATGATTTTCGTGCCTGTGGTATGTTCGGAACAAACCGTGCACCTATCTTGCGTTAACATTAGCACTATCTCCAAACGGACTCAAACGAGCATCCACTTGAGCCTCATCTCCTAGGAGTACCATCGGGTGCGTCCAAAACGATTTTTTGAGCCTATGGTACGTTTGGCGCAAACCGTGCGCCTATCTTGCACTGACACAGACACTGTCTCCAAACGGACCAAAATGAGATTCCACATGACCAACGTCACCTAGGAGTCATATCGGGTGTGTCCAAAATGACTTCCAAGCATATGGTACGTTCGGCGTAAACCATGCACCTGTCTTGCGTCAGGATTAGCACTATCTCCAAATGGACCGAATCGAGCTTCCACTTGAGCCTTGTCACCTAGGAGTACCATCGCTTGCATCCAAGATGATTTCTGAGCCTATGGTATGTTTGGCGCAAACCGTGAATCTATCTAACACTGTCTTCAAACGGACTAAAATGAGATTCCACTTGACCCACGTCACCTCGGAGTTCTATCGGGTGTGTCCAAAATGACTTCCAAGCATATGGTAGGTTCGGCGTAAACCATGCACCTATCTTGCGTCAGGATTAGCACTATCTCCAAATGGACCAAATCGAGCTTCCACTTGAGCCTCGCGGCCTAGGAGTACTATCAGGTGCGTCTAAAACGATTTCTAATCCTATGGTACGTTTGACGCGAAGCCGAGCACCTATCTTGCATCGACACTAACACTGTATCCAAACAGACTGAAACGAGATTCCACATGACCAACGTCACCTTGGAGATCCATCGGGTGCGTCCAAAATGATTTCTATGCCTATGGTACATTCAACGCAAACCGTGCACCTATCTTGCGTCAAGATTAGCACTCTCTCCAAACGGACCGAATCAAGCTTCCACTTGAGCCTAGTCACCTAGGAGTACCATCGGGTGCGTCTAAGATGATTTCTAAGCCTATGGTATGTTTGGCGCAAACCGTGCACCTATCTAACACTGTCTCCAAACGGACCGATATAAGATTCCACATGACACACGTCACCTAGGAGTTCTATCGGGTGCGCCCAAAATGATTTTCGACCCTGTGGTATGTTCGGCGCAAACCGTGCACATATCTTGCGTCAATTTTAGCACTATCTCCAAATGGACAGAAACGAGCATCCACTTGAGCCTTGTCACCTAGGAGTACCATCGGGTGCGTCCAAAACAATTTCTGAGCCTATGGTACGTTTGGCGCAAACCGTGCACCTATCTTGCACCGACACTAACATTGTTTCTAAACGGACGAGTTCTATCGGGTGTGTCCAAAACGAGTTCCAAGCATATGGTACATTCGGCGTAAACCTTGCACCTATCTTGCGTCAGGATTAGCACTATCTCCAACTGGACCAAATCGAGCTTCCACTTGAGCCTCGTCACCTAGGAGTACCATCGGGTGCATCTAAAATGATTTTTGAGCCTATGGTACGTTTGACGCGAAACCATGCACCTATCTTGCATCGACACTAACACTGTCTCCAAATGAACTGAAATGAGATTCCACATGACCAACGTCACCATGGAGATCCATCGGGTGCGTCCAAAACGATTCCTAAGCCTATGGTACATTCAACGCAAACCGTGCACCTATCTTGCGTCAAGATTAGCACTCTCTCCAAACAGACCAAATCGAGCTTCCACTTGAGCCTAGTCACCTAGAAGTACCATCGGGTGCGTCTAAGACGATTTCTAAGCCTATGGTATGTTTGGCGCAAACCGTGCACCTATCTAACACTGTCTCCAAATGGACCGATATAAGATTCTGATAAGGCTGAAGTGCCCGATCTTTCAGTGAGATGGATAAATTTGATTTGTGGAGGAGGTGACTCTCGCGATCCGACTATGAACGAACAGGTCGTGGCGCCTTAGCAATCGCTGAACCAACTCCAATCGGTTATTGACCTTGCTGGATGGCAAGATCAACCTGAACACGAGGTTCTGTTCCTGCAAGCAATCGAAGAAACGAGCAAGAACAAGGTGAAGGCAAAACTGAATATCAATCACTCACAAGTTGGGGTTCACAATGGCTGTCCACAGGTGGCCGTTGAGCACAATCTGCAAAGACTGAAAGTTTGCGCAAATGGCTAAACTTATCAAAGAAAACCCACCAAACAAAGAGAGCGTGAGCAGGACTAAATAGGAGAAAGGTGGGGAGGAATTTTGTCCAGCATGAATGGGTGGCTAAAATCCCTACCTAACCTTTCCTAAATTAGCTACGTATTACATGGAAACAATCTTTCCAAAAGATAGGTGGCGCAAAGACCCTTTATTGGCTTCCATAGATGGCGCAATCCTTAATGGTTGTCATTCCCGGACAGAATCTTCTCCTTCATTCCTTAAAAGGATCACATAATTCAGGTCACGTGCACGGGCTCGCGTTATTGGACCTTGAAACGTTTTCGGATTTGGGGTAGTGGGGAGTGACATCGGTCTTTGGTTCCGTTGGAGTAGCAGGTCTGTGTAGGGGTCGATGACCTCATCAGATTCCACATGACCCACGTCACCTAGGAGTTCTATCGGGTGTGTCCAAAACGACTTTCAAGCTTATGGTACATTCAGCGTAAACCTTGCGCCTATCTTGCGTTAGGATTAGCACTATCTCCAAATGGACCAAATCGAGCTTCCACTTGTGCCTCGTCACCCTAGCGGTACCATCAAAAGTGCGTCTAAAATGATTTTTGAGCCTATGGTACGTTTGACGCAAAACCGAGCACCAATCTTGCATCGACACTAACACTGTTTAAAACGGACTAAAACAAGATTCCACATGACCAACGTCACCTAGGAGATCCATCGGTGCGTCCAAAATGATTTCTAAGCCTATGGTACATTCAACGCAAACCGTGCACCTATCTTGTGTCAAGATTAGCGCTCTCTCCAAACGGACTGAATCGAGCTTCCACTTCAGCCTCGTCACCTAGGAGTACCATCGGTTGCGTCCAAGATGATTTCTGAGCCTATGGTATGTTTGACACAAACCGTGCACCTATCTAACACTGTCTCCAAACGGACCGAAACGAGATTCCACATGACCCACGTCACCTAGCAGTTCTATAGGTTGTGTCCAAAATGACTTCCAAGCATATGGTAGGTTCGGCATAAACCATGCGCCCATCTTGCGTTAGGATTAGCACTATCTCCAAGTGGACCAAACCGAGCTTCCACTTGAGCCTCATCACCTAGGAGTACCATCGGGTCCGTCTAAAATGATTTCTGAGCCTATGATATGTTTGACGAGAAACCGAGCACCTATCTTGCATCGACACTAACACTGTCTCCAAACGGACTAAAACGAGATTCCACATGACCAACGTCACCTTGGAGATCCATCGGGTGCGTCCAAAATGATTTCTAAGCCTATGGTATATTCAACGCAAACCATGCACCTATCTTGCATCAAGATTAGCAATCTCTCCAAACGGATCAAATCGAGCATCCACTTGAGCCTCGTCACCTAGGAGTACTATCGGGTGCGTCCAAGACGATTTTCTGAGCCTATGGTAAGTTTGGCGCAAACTGTGCACCTATCAAACACTATCATCACACGGACCGAAATGAGATTCCACATGACCCACGTCACTTAGGAGTTCTATCTGGTGTGTCCAAATTGATTTTTGTGCCTGTGGTATGTTCGGCACAAACCGTGCACCTATCATGCATTAACATTAGCACTATCTCCAAACGGACTCAAACGAGCATCCACTTGAGCCTCGTCACCTAGGAGTACCATCGGGTGCGTCCAAAACGATTTTTTGAGCCTATGGTACGTTTGGCGTAAACCGTGCGCCTATCTTGCCCCGACACTGACACTGTCTCCAAACAGACCGAAATGAGATTCCACATGACCCACGTGAACTAGGAGTCATATCGGGTGTTTCCAAAATGACTTCTAAGCATATGGTACGTTCGGCATAAACCATGCACCTGTCTTGCGTCAGGATTAGCACTATCTCCAAACGGACAGAAACAAGCATCCACTTGAGCCTCGTCACCAAGGAGTACCATCGGGTCTGTCTAAAAGGATTTCTGAGCCTATGGTACGTTTGACGCGAAACCGAGGACCTATCTTGCATCGACACTGACACTGTCTCCAAATGGACTGAAACGAGATTCCACATGACCAACGTCACCTTGGAGATCCATCGGGTGCGTCCAAAATGATTTCTATGCCTATGGTACATTCAACGCAAACCGTGCACCTATCTTGCGTCAGGATTAGCACTCTCTCCAAACGGACCGAATCGAGCTTCCACTTGTGCCCTGTCACCTAGGAGTACCATCGGGTGCATCTAAGACGATTTCGAAGCCTATGGTATGTTTGGCGCAAACCGTGCACCTATCTAACACTGTCTCCAAACGGACCGATATAAGATTCCACAAGACACACGTCACCTAGGAGTTCTATCGGGTGTGTCCAAAATGATTTTCGAGCCTATGGTATGTCTGGCGTAAACCATGCACATATCTTGCATCAATTTTAGCACTATCTCCAAACGGACAGAAACAAGCATCCACTTGAGCCTTGGCACCTAGGAGTACCATCGAGGGCGTCCAAAACAATTTCTAAGCCAATGGTACCTTTGGCGCAAACTGTGCACCTATCTTGCTCTGACACTAACATTGTCTCCAAATGGACTGAAATGAGATTCCACATAACCCACGTCACCTAGGAGTTCTATCGGGTGTGTCCAAAATGACTTCCAAGCATGTGGTACATTCGGCGTAAACCTTGCACCTATCTTTGCGTCAAGATTAGCACTATCTCCAACTGGACCAAATCGAGCTTCCACTTGAGCCTCGTCACCTAGGAGCACCATCTAAAGGTGCGTCTAAAATGATTTTTAGCCTATGGTACGTTTGACGCTAAACCGAGCACCTATCTTGCATCGACACTAATAACACTTGTCTCCAAACGAATCAAACGAGATTCCACATGACCAACGTCACCTCAGAGATCCATCGGGTGCGTCCAAAATGATTTCTAAGCCTTTGGTACATTCAACGCAAACCGTGCACCTATCTTGCGTCAAGATTAGCACTCTCTCTAAACGGACCGAATTGAGCTTCCACTTGAGCCTTGTCACCTAGGAGTACCATCAGGTGCGTCCAAGACGATTTCTAAGCCTATGGTTTGTTTGGCGCAAACCGTGCACCTATCTAACACTGTCTCCAAATGGACCGATATAAGATTCCACATGACCCACGTCACCTAGGAGTTCTATCGGGTGTGTCCAAAACGACTTCCAAGCATATGGTACATTCGCCGTAAACCTTGCACCTATCTTGCGTCAGGATTAGCACTATCTCCAAATGGACCAAATCGAGCTTCGACTTGAGCCTCGTCACCTAGGAGTACCATCGGGTTCGTCTAAGATGATTTTTGAGCCTATGGTACGTTTGACGTGAAACCGAGCACCTATCTTGCATCAGCACTAACACTGTTTAAAACGGACTGAAACGAGATTCCACTTGACCAACATCACCTAGGAGATCCATCTTGTGCGTCCAAAATGATTTCCAAGCCTATGGTACATTCAGCGCAAACCATGCACCAATCTTGCATCAAGATTAGCACTCCCTCCAAACGGACCGAATCGAGCATCCACTTGAGCGTCGTCACCTAGGAGTACTATCGGGTGCGTCTGTGGCAGAACCTCCTAAATTATTGGGCCCACATGCACCTGTCACTGTCCAACGACCTTTGACATCTATGCATATGTTACCGATAACCTAAGAAGACTGTCGGGTGTCCTCGAAGAACCCCGAATCATCCACGATTTCCGAGCAGGATCACATTACAGAGTCATTGCAGTATTACAACATTTATTCAAATATCTACACCAGAGTAAATCAGCGGAAGTCTTACAATAACTTAGTTTACAAAACCTTTATTTCAAACCTTACAAACTAAGTTCGATTATTAATACAAACCAAGGTAGTGGAGTGGCATTATAATATATTACAAAACACACAAATATCGCTGCCCTGCCCAAGGGCCACACATCTACTTAACGTCATCGCACTGAACAACAGTCATGCAGCACGATCCAAAACAGATCTGCTCATGAGCCTCACCTGCAACAAGGGTCAACGAACCCTGAGTACAAAAGTACTCAACAAGACTTAACCGAAATAAAAACTGAGAAAACTCAGGAATGCAGGCTCATGGGATTCAAGGTATGGCTTTAGCAATAATCAAAGTTCTTTTGCGTAAAAGCTCTTTTAACAAAATTCTTTATTTCAACATTTAAAACTTCATAAGATCATATACAAAAGTCGACACGATCCGTATTGAGATCATGAAACTTCATATCCAACACTTTCTCAAACCATACTCAAGTTCCGATTATTAATACTACGATGATGAACAGAGAAGTGAGTCTCCATAACCGAGGAGCAACGACGATTGAACCGATTATAAACCCATTGGGAATTTGATCACCACCACGACATATGCAGGTCCCCGACCTACATATATCAACCTACCCTCGGATCCTCTAAACAAGAACGGGTCCGCGCCACCCGAGAATACAGTACTCCACACTCCAGCCCATTGCCACGTGGGTACACGCTATTCCCGCCATCTCTCCACTCCCAGTGCGCGAGTAGCCATTCTCGTAATAGAATAGCCAAGTTAAGGCTTACCGGAGTATGCGGTTAGTACTACAAAGTCTCACCTCGAGCGGTTCAACAACGGTACGGACCTTAATCGACACGGGCGGAAAGAACCCGCTCACAAGACCTCCATGTCTTATGGCTCACACACACCGAGTCCGCCTGGTCTAGATTTATTACTTCACATGCTCATATTTCATGATAACATAAGTAACCAAAGTTCCATATAAAACTCGCAGGTGACAGGTAATCACCCGACTTTTATTATCTAAGCATGACTAAGCATAACTAGCCATATACGAATTAAAATGGTTAACAAGGTAGATAAGGAAAACAAGGTTGGTAATGCATCAATTAGGTTTCCACTTGACTTCTAATCACTTAATGCAGTATTGAAAAGCAAAAGCGAAATCAATTTGTAAAACACAAGGTAGGTTTAAATGCATCCGGGGCTTGCCTTCGTTGACGGAAAAGTCCGATTCAGGAGTCGGACCACAGATATCAACACCAACCTCCACAGATGGCTCAACCTCCTCAACTACTTGATTAACTACCACGGGTTCACCTTCGTTCACTACACGTAGTAACAATGCCATGTTTAACATGATGCGGAATACAAAACATGATGCTCGATGATGGATACAAAATTAAACAACTTGAATACAACTTTCCTTCGCGGTACAGTTACAAGTCAAACTAACTAAATCTATTTCGTAATACATACATCAATTGCCAAAGATCATTATCCACTAATGACCCAAGGACATCACTCAATCAAAAGTTCAATCAAAACCTAAATCATTAAAGGTTACTATTCGCTTTTATGAATTAATTATTTAATTAAAAATTATGAAATAAATCAACTTGTTCCAATTGAGCTCAAAATTTTTGTAAATGTTCATTACATGATAACTAAGTGACAAAACAATTTTCATAATTTTTGGATACATAAATAAGCCTAGAAAAATCATGGAAAGTCATTTATTAATTAATTGAGCAATTTTTATCATACCCCAAAAATACTGAAAATCAAGATTTCAAATTTTTGTTATATAATATACATCATAGAGAAGTCACACAAAAATTTTCATAATTTTTGGAGCTCTAAATAAATCTACACAAAAATAACAAAAACAGACACTATTCATTCATTCCAGAAAATAGAAAAATCCATTTGAACGCTGAGTCACTGACAACCCGACCCCACATGTCATCCCTAACCTCCGTCCTTTGACTACGACAACGACGGCGCTGACCGGCGCAAACTCGCCGACGGTGAGATCACAGAGAGACAAAGAAAGGTACTAACATGATCACACTACGCCACAACATATCGATCTATGGCACTAACGCGACCAATTACGGACCGAACCGAAAGCACTACACCGACCATGGCGGACGCGGTGGCACGGCAGCGCTTACGGCGCGGCGGGAGACCGGCAACGATCAAATAAACGGTACAGAAGCACCGAAGCTCACCACAAACACGACGGAGCGAGAGCAAGATCGAGAAGCGGCAGAGACGGGTCGACGACACACAAGAACGCGGCGGCGGAGCAAGGATCGCTTTCGGTGATGGTGTGCCGGCGATCGTGGTGATCAAAATGAGCAAGCAACAACGGATTAAGCATCACAGCATCGAGACGAAGCCGGAGCTACGCTAATCAGAAGCAACGGCTCACCGGAGAGCCCTGACCACGGTGAAACGGAATCACCGAAGTTGTTGCCGGCCGCGAAGAAGAAGTACGTTGCGCGGCGTCTCCCGGTGAAATCAGACTAAATTGAGGGGATAGCTAGACGCGCAAGGAGTAGGCGGAGCTGGAGCTAGCTTATCGGCGATGATGGCGAACCACGACAATGACAACGCAGGCTCGCACGGAGATGAGCAAGGTGACGGGAAGAAAACAGAGCAACGGAAAATGAAGAACGGCGACGACTCCAGAGCTATAAAGGATGGCCAGGAAACTCAAAGAAGCTGCGCTGTGGCCTTCACCGCGCCAGCGCGACGCCAAAACGGCCACGACCGCGCCTGGAACGCCGAAGAAAGAAACGCCGGCAATGTAGCAAGAGCGGTGAACACTGTTCACACAATTTACAGAAATGCCATTCGCCCAAAATTCACAAATTACTCTCAAATTTTCATAACAACTCAAAAATCTCCAAAAACAAAAGTTGTTCAAAATCAAAAGTTCTACAACTTTGCTTTTGAAACCATATCCAAATTCATTCTACATTTTGAAATTCAAATTTAAATTCAAAAGGGAACACTTTTAAAGAATTATGCCTTTTCAAATTACTTCAAATTTTACTAAACAACTTTGAAAACTCCAAAAACCAACTTTGTACAACTCGACAAGATCTACACTTTTGCTTTAAGGCCCAACCCCAAAATGTGCTTTGATTTTGAAATAGGTTTTTCGGAGCCAAACTTATTACTGGAAATTCGGGTTTTCGGAAATTCAAATCAATACAGGTATTTCAAACTTGATTCAAACAATACAATTCAACACATACAACATAAAACAAGGTTCACACCAAGCATTGCAACCAAGATTATAAAACTTTTATTAAGGAAGAATTTGATTTGTTTAAAGGATTCACAAAGTTTCCTAATCATTATTATTAACATTATTTCAGTAATATATAAAACACTTTATAAACAACATTTACATGCTATAAATTAAACATGAAATGCATTAATAACTTGATGCTTGATGATTATGCATAATGATGACATGATCACTTTCTTAATTACTTTTTAACATCTGGGATGTTACAATCCTTCCCCCTTAAAGAAATCTCGTCCCGAGATTTAAAGAGTGCGAAAAGCGTTGGGTTGAGTAGTGGAAAAGGAAAGGTGTCAAACACATTAACTTTCAAGTTGTTCAGAAAACAAGGGTGGGTTTTGAGATTACAACGAGATCAAAAGACAGTTGTAAGGGACAAAGGATTTAGTAATTTCAATGGAATGATGGAACACGAATTCCAAATGAAAGTTCCAAGATGAGTGAATCACATTAATTGTAGAGCTATAATGGATCATGACCGTAGACCTCGATACCAGCGAGCGCCCAAAGAAGATTTCCTTATGGCTGCAAATCCATAGGAGACCCCCAGGTTTCACGACGCGGCACCATAAATCACGGATCATGGCACCACCATAGGTCACAACTAAAGTAACTCACAAGTAACACTTGTTAAGCTAGCAAGATCAAGGAACTAACATGTGTTGTATTAGGAGAAACCAAGACATAACACATGCATAGGTTGAAGAATTCAAGGATTAGTCCCAAGTTTCAACATTGAGTAGATGGGGAAAAATTAAAGTGCATCAAAAATTCCAAATGATGTAGAACTTATGAGCAAAAATAAGCAAGGAGTGGTTTAATTGGCAAAGCTTGGTACATGACCAATTTTATTGGGACAAAAATAGCTATAACAAGTAATAGCCATTCTCTAAATGGAAGGAGGAAGTTTTAAACATCATTATATTTCAACTTCATATAAATGATTATAACTGAAATAAGTGCAGTGTTTCATTAATGACATGATGCATGAATCGTCCTTACTAAACTTTAAACATCAAATCTCCTAAGGTACATAAACAACAGTTCTAAATATATAGGGCATAATAAGATTACTACTCCACCACACAAAGCCTTTTTAATCAAATAAGGAATGGGAGGAATGAATCAGATAAGCCGGAAGCAATTTGGACCAAATTAACAAGTTAAATAGATTTGTCCCAAATCATTTTGAAGTTTTTGTAAATCAATACAACAAAGACTTTGTAACGATCGCTCTGATACCATTCTGTGGCAGAACCTCCTAAATTATTGGGCCCACATGCACCTGTCACTGTCCAACGACCTTTGACATCTATGCATATGTTACCGATAACCTAAGAAGACTGTCGGGTGTCCTCGAAGAACCCCGAATCATCCACGATTTCCGAGCAGGATCACATTACAGAGTCATTGCAGTATTACAACATTTATTCAAATATCTACACCAGAGTAAATCAGCGGAAGTCTTACAATAACTTAGTTTACAAAACCTTTATTTCAAACCTTACAAACTAAGTTCGATTATTAATACAAACCAAGGTAGTGGAGTGGCATTATAATATATTACAAAACACACAAATATCGCTGCCCTGCCCAAGGGCCACACATCTACTTAACGTCATCGATGAACAACGGTCATGCAAAGACGATCCAAAACAGATCCGCTCATGAGCCTCACACCGCAACAAGGGTCAATCGAACCACGAGTACAAAAAGTACTCAACAAGACTTAACCGAAATAAAAGCGAGAAAACTCAGAATGCAGGCTCATGGGATTCAAGGTATGGCTTTAGCAATAATCAAAGTTCTTTTGCGTAAAAGCTCTTTTAACAAAATTCTTTATTTCAACATTTAAAACTTCATAAGATCATATACAAAGCTGACACGATCCGTATTGAGATCATGAAACTTCATATCCAACACTTTCTCAAACCATACTCAAGTTCCAGTTATTAATACTACGATGATGAACAGAGAAGTGAGTCTCCATAACCGAGGAGCAACGACGATTCGAACCGATTATAAACCCAGCTGGGAATTCCAGACCACACGACATATGCAGGTCCCCGACCTACATATATCAACCTACCCTCGGATCCTCTAAACAAGAACGGGTCCGCGCCACCCGAGAATACAGTACTCCACACTCCAGCCCATTGCCACGTGGGTACACGCTATTCCCGCCATCTCTCCACTCCCAGTGCGCGAGTAGCCATTCTCGTAATAGAATAGCCAAGTTAAGGCTTACCGGAGTATGCGGTTAGTACTACAAAGTCTCACCTCGAGCGGTTCAACAACCAGACGGACCTTAATCGACACGCAGGCGGAAAGAACCCGCTCACAAGACCTCCATGTCTTATGGCTCACATACACCGAGTCCGCCCCGGTCTAGATTTATTACTTCACATGCTCATATTTCATGATAACATAAGTAACCAAAGTTCCATATAAAACTCGCAGGTGACTGGTAATCACCCGACTTTTATTATCTAAGCATGACTAAGCATAACTAGCCATATACGAATTAAAATGGTTAACAAGGTAGATAAGGAAAACAAGGTTGGTAATGCATCAATTAGGTTTCCACTTGACTTCTAATCACTTAATGCAGTATTGAAAAGCAAAAGCGAAATCAATTTGTAAAACACAAGGTAGGTTTAAATGCATCCGGGGCTTGCCTTCGTTGACGGAAAAGTCCGATTCAGGAGTCGGACCACAGATATCAACACCAACCTCCACAGATGGCTCAACCTCCTCAACTACTTGATTAACTACCACGGGTTCACCTTCGTTCACTACACGTAGTAACAATGCCATGTTTAACATGATGCGGAATACAAAACATGATGCTCGATGATGGATACAAAATTAAACAACTTGAATATAACTTTCCTTCGCTTGATGCAGAGCTTACAAGTCAAACTAACTAAATCTATTTCGTAATACATACATCAATTGCCAAAGATCATTATCCACTAATGACCCAAGGACATCACTCAATCAAAAGTTCAATCAAAACCTAAATCATTAAAGGTTACTATTCGCTTTTATGAATTAATTATTTAATTAAAAATTTGAAATAAATCAACTTGTTCCAATTGAGCTCAAAATTTTTGTAAATGTTCATTACATGATAACTAAGTGACAAAACAATTTTCATAATTTTGGATACATAAATAAGCCTAGAAAAATCATGGAAAGTCATTTATTAATTAATTGAGCAATTTTATCATACCCAAAAATACTGAAAATCAAGATTTCAAATTTTTGTTATATAATATACATCATAGAGAAGTCACACAAAATTTTCATAATTTTTGGAGCTCTAAATAAATCTACACAAAATAACAAAAACAGACACTATTCATTCATTCCGGAAAATAGAAAATCCATTTGAACGCCGAGTCATCGACAACCCGACCCCCACATGTCATCCCTAACCTCCGTCCTTTGACTACGACAACGACGGCGGCGCTGAAGCGCAAACTCGCCGACGGTGAGATCACAGAGACAACAAAGGTACTAACATGATCACTACGTCACAACATATCGATCTATGGCACTAACGCGACCAATTACGGACCGAATCGAAAGCACTACACCGACCATGGCGGACGCGGTGGCACGGCAGCGCTTACGCCGGCGGCCGGGAGACCGGCAACGATCAAATAAACGGTACAGAAGCACCAGAAGCTCACCACAAACACGACGGAGCAGAGAGCAAGATCGAGAAGCGGCGAGACGTGGGTCGACGACACAAAGAATTCATGCATGAGCAGCAAGGATCGTCGGTGATGGTGTGCCGGCGATCGTGGTGATCAAAATGAGCAAGCAACAACGGATTAAGCATCACAGCATCGAGACGAAGCCGGAGCTACGCTAATCAGAAGCAACGGCTCACCGGAGAGCCCTGACCACGGTGAAACGGAATCACCGAAGTTGTTGCCGGCCGCGAAGAAGAAGTACGTTGTGCGGCGTCTCCCGGTGAAATCAGACTAAATTGAGGGGATAGCTAGACGCGCAAGGAGTAGGCGGAGCTGGAGCTAGCTTATCAGCGATGGCGGAGCACGACAATGACAACGCACGGCTCGCGGAGATGAGCAAGGTGACGGAAGAAAAACAGAGCAACGGAAAATGAAGAACGGCGACGACTCCAGAGCTATAAAGGATGGCCAGGAAACTCAAAGAAGCTGCGCTGTGGCCTTCACCGCGACAGCGCGACGCCAAAACGGCCACGACCGCGCCTGGAACGCCGAAGAAAGAAACGCCGGCAATGTAGCAAGAGCGGTGAACACTGTTCACACAATTTACAGAAATGCCATTCGCCCAAAATTCACAAATTACTCTCAAATTTTCATAACAACTCAAAAATCTCCAAAAACAAAAGTTGTTCAAAATCAAAAGTTCTACAACTTTGCTTTTGAAACCATATCCAAATTCATTCTACATTTTGAAATTCAAATTTAAATTCAAAAGGGAACACTTTTAAAGAATTATGCCTTTTCAAATTACTTCAAATTTTACTAAACAACTTTGAAAACTCCAAAAACCAACTTTGTACAACTCGACAAGATCTACACTTTTGCTTTAAGGCCCAACCCCAAAATGTGCTTTGATTTTGAAATAGGTTTTTCTGAGCCAAACTTATTATCGGAAATTAGGGTTTTCGGAAATTCAAATCAATACTGTGTATTTCAAACTTGATTCAAACAATACAATTCAACACATACAACATAAAACAAGGTTCACACCAAGCATTGCAACCAAGATTATAAAACTTTTATTAAGGAAGAATTTGATTTGTTTAAAGGATTCACAAAGTTTCCTAATCATTATTATTAACATTATTTCAAATAATATATAAAACACTTTATAAACAACATTTACATGCTATAAATTAAACATGAAATGCATTAATAACTTGATGCTTGATGATTATGCATAATGATGACATGATCACTTTCTTAATTACTTTTTAACATCGGGATGTTACAATCCTTCCCCTTAAAGAAATCTCGTCCGAGATTTAAAGAGTGCTAAAAGCGTTGGGTTGAGTAGTGGAAAAGGAAAGGTGTCAAACACATTAACTTTCAAGTTGTTCGAGAAAACAAGGGTGGGTTTTGAGATTACAACGAGATCAAAAGACAGCTTGTAAGGGACAAAGGATTTAGTAATTTCAATGGAATGATGGAACACGAATTCCAAATGAAAGTTCCAAGATGAGTGAATCACATTAATTGTAGAGCTATAATGGATCATGACCGAGACCTCGATACCAAATGCCGAGCGCCCAAAGATATTTCCTTATGGCTGCAGTCCATATAGGAGACCCTGGAGTTTCGACGCGGCACCATAAATCACGGATCATGGCACCACCATAGGTCACAACTAAAGTAACTCACAAGTAACACTTGTTAAGCTAGCAAGATCAAGGAACTAACATGTGTTGTATTAGGAGAAACCAAGACATAACACATGCATAGGTTGAAGAATTCAAGGATTAGTCCCAAGTTTCAACATTGAGTAGATGGGGAAAAATTAAAGTGCATCAAAAATTCCAAATGATGTAGAACTTATGAGCAAAAATAAGCAAGGAGTGGTTTACTGGCAAAGCTTGGTACATGACCAATTTTATTGGGACAAAAATAGCTATAACAAGTAATAGCCATTCTCTAAATGGAAGGAGGAAGTTTTAAACATCATTATATTTCAACTTCATATAAATGATTATAACTGAAATAAGTGCAGTGTTTCATTAATGACATGATGCATGAATCGTCCTTACGAAACTTTAAACATCAAATCTCCTAAGGTACATAAACAACAGTTCTAAATATATAGGGCATAATAAGATTACTACTCCACCACACAAAGCCTTTTTAATCAAATAAGGAATGGGAGGAATGAATCAGATAAGCCGGAAGCAATTTGGACCAAATTAACAAGTTAAATAGATTTGTCCCAAATCATTTTGAAGTTTTTGTAAATCAATACAACAAAGACTTTGTAACGATCGCTCTGATACCATTCTGTGGCAGAACCTCCTAAATTATTGGGCCCACATGCACCTGTCACTGTCCAACGACCTTTGACATCTATGCATATGTTACCGATAACCTAAGAAGACTGTCGGGTGTCCTCGAAGAACCCCGAATCATCCACGATTTCCGAGCAGGATCACATTACAGAGTCATTGCAGTATTACAACATTTATTCAAATATCTACACCAGAGTAAATCAGCGGAAGTCTTACAATAACTTAGTTTACAAAACCTTTATTTCAAACCTTACAAACTAAGTTCGATTATTAATACAAACCAAGGTAGTGGAGTGGCATTATAATATATTACAAAACACACAAATATCGCTGCCCTGCCCAAGGGCCACACATCTACTTAACGTCATCGCACTGAACAACAGTCATGCAGCACGATCCAAAACAGATCTGCTCATGAGCCTCACCTGCAACAAGGGTCAACGAACCCTGAGTACAAAAGTACTCAACAAGACTTAACCGAAATAAAAACTGAGAAAACTCAGGAATGCAGGCTCATGGGATTCAAGGTATGGCTTTAGCAATAATCAAAGTTCTTTTGCGTAAAAGCTCTTTTAACAAAATTCTTTATTTCAACATTTAAAACTTCATAAGATCATATACAAAGCTGACACGATCCGTATTGAGATCATGAAACTTCATATCCAACACTTTCTCAAACCATACTCAAGTTCCAGTTATTAATACTACGATGATGAACAGAGAAGTGAGTCTCCATAACCGAGGAGCAACGACGATTCGAACCGATTATAAACCCAGCTGGGAATTCCAGACCACACGACATATGCAGGTCCCCGACCTACATATATCAACCTACCCTCGGATCCTCTAAACAAGAACGGGTCCGCGCCACCCGAGAATACAGTACTCCACACTCCAGCCCATTGCCACGTGGGTACACGCTATTCCCGCCATCTCTCCACTCCCAGTGCGCGAGTAGCCATTCTCGTAATAGAATAGCCAAGTTAAGGCTTACCGGAGTATGCGGTTAGTACTACAAAGTCTCACCTCGAGCGGTTCAACAACGGTACGGACCTTAATCGACACGGGCGGAAAGAACCCGCTCACAAGACCTCCATGTCTTATGGCTCACATACACCGAGTCCGCCCGGTCTAGATTTATTACTTCACATGCTCATATTTCATGATAACATAAGTAACCAAAGTTCCATATAAAACTCGCGGTGTGATGTGTAATCACCCGACTTTTATTATCTAAGCATGACTAAGCATAACTAGCCATATACTAATTAAAATGGTTAACAAGGTAGATAAGGAAAACAAGGTTGGTAATGCATCAATTAGGTTTCCACTTGACTTCTAATCACTTAATGCAAGATTGAAAAGCAAAAGCGAAATCAATTTGTAAAACACAAGGTAGGTTTAAATGCATCCGGCTTGCCTTCGTTGACGGAAAAGTCCGATTCGTGAGTCGGACCACGATATCAACACCAACCTCCACAGATGGCTCAACCTCCTCAACTACTTGATTAACTACCACGGGTTCACCTTCGCTCACTACACGTAGTAACAATGCCATGTTTAACATGATGCGGAATACAAAACATGATGCTCGATGATGGATACAAAATTAAACAACTTGAATATAACTTTCCAAGCAGATGCGATTTACAAGTCAAACTAACTAAATCTATTTCGTAATACATACATCAATTGCCAAAGATCATTATCCACTAATGACCCAAGGACATCACTCAATCAAAAGTTCAATCAAAACCTAAATCATTAAAGGTTACTATTCGCTTTTATGAATTAATTATTTAATTAAAATTGAAATAAATCAACTTGTTCCAATTGAGCTCAAAATTTTTGTAAATGTTCATTACATGATAACTAAGTGACAAAACAATTTTCATAATTTTTGGATACATAAATAAGCCTAGAAAAATCATGGAAAGTCATTTATTAATTAATTGAGCAATTTTTATCATACCCCAAAAATACTGAAAATCAAGATTTCAAATTTTTGTTATATAATATACATCATAGAGAAGTCACACAAAAATTTTCATAATTTTTGGAGCTCTAAATAAATCTACACAAAAATAACAAAAACAGACACTATTCATTCATTCCAGAAAATAGAAGAAAATCCATTTGAACGCCGAGTCATCGACAACCCGACCCCACATGTCATCCCTAACCTCCGTCCTTTGACTACGATATTAACGACGGCGCTGACCGGCATAAACTCGCCGACGGTGAGATCACAGGAGACAAACAAAGGTACTAACATGATCACTACGTCACAACATATCGATCTATGGCACTAACGCGACCAATTACGGACCGAACCGAGCACTACACCGACCATGGCGGACGCGGTGGCACGGCAGCGCTCTACGCCGCGGGCAGGAGACCGGCAACGATCAAATAAACGGTACAGAAGCACCGAAGCTCACCACAAACACGACGAGAGCAGTAGAGCAAGATCGAGAAGTGAGCGTGGGTCGACGACACAAAGAACGGGGCGGCGGAGCAAGGATCGTCGGTGATGGTGTGCGGCGATCGTGGTGATCAAAATGAGCAAGCAACAACGGATTAAGCATCACAAAGACGAGACGGCCGGAGCTACGCTAATCGAAGCAACGGCTCACCGGAGAGCCCGACCACGGTGAAACGGAATCACCGAAGTTGTTGCCGCGAAGAAAAGTACGCTATGTGGCGTCTCCGGTGAAATCAGACTAAATTGAGGGGATAGCTAGACGCGCAAGGAGTAGGCGGAGCTGGAGCTAGCTTATCGGCGATGGCGAGCACGACAATGACGGCACGGGCTCGCCGGAGATGAGCAAGGTGACGGAAGAAAACGAGCAACGGAAAATGAAGAACGGCGACGACTCAGAGCTATAAAGGATGGCCAGAAACTCAAAGAAGCTGCTCATTTGTGGCCTTCATCAGCGCCAACATAGACGCCTAAAACGGCCACGACCAGCGCTCGAACGAAGAAGAAAGAAGCGCCGCAATGTAGCAAGAGCGGTGAACACTGTTCACACAATTTACAGAAATGCCATTCGCCCAAAATTCACAAATTACTCTCAAATTTTCATAACAACTCAAAAATCTCCAAAAACAAAAGTTGTTCAAAATCAAAAGTTCTACAACTTTGCTTTTGAAACCATATCCAAATTCATTCTACATTTTGAAATTCAAATTTAAATTCAAAAGGGAACACTTTTAAAGAATTATGCCTTTTCAAATTACTTCAAATTTTACTAAACAACTTTGAAAACTCCAAAAACCAACTTTGTACAACTCGACAAGATCTACACTTTTGCTTTAAGGCCCAACCCCAAAATGTGCTTTGATTTTGAAATAGGTTTTTCGGAGCCAAACTTATTACTGGAAATTCGGGTTTTCGGAAATTCAAATCAATACAGGTATTTCAAACTTGATTCAAACAATACAATTCAACACATACAACATAAAACAAGGTTCACACCAAGCATTGCAACCAAGATTATAAAACTTTTATTAAGGAAGAATTTGATTTGTTTAAAGGATTCACAAAGTTTCCTAATCATTATTATTAACATTATTTCAGTAATATATAAAACACTTTATAAACAACATTTACATGCTATAAATTAAACATGAAATGCATTAATAACTTGATGCTTGATGATTATGCATAATGATGACATGATCACTTTCTTAATTACTTTTTAACATCTGGGATGTTACAGCGTCCAAGATGATTTTTTGAGCCTATGGTATGTTTGGCGCAAACCGTGCAGCTATCAATCACTATCATCAAATAGACCGAAATGAGATTCCACATGACCCACGTCACCTAGGAGTTCTATATGTTGTGTCCAAAATGATTTTCGTGCCTGTGGTATGTTCGGAACAAACCGTGCACCTATCTTGCGTTAACATTAGCACTATCTCCAAACGGACTCAAACGAGCATCCACTTGAGCCTCATCTCCTAGGAGTACCATCGGGTGCGTCCAAAACGATTTTTTGAGCCTATGGTACATTTGGCGCAAACCATGCGCCTATCTTGCACTGACACAGACACTGTCTCCAAACGGACCAAAATGAGATTCCACATGACCAACGTCACCTAGGAGTCATATCGGGTGTGTCCAAAATGACTTCCAAGCATATGGTACGTTCGGCGTAAACCATGCACCTGTCTTGCGTCAGGATTAGCACTATCTCCAAATGGACCGAATCGAGCTTCCACTTGAGCCTTGTCACCTAGGAGTACCATCGCTTGCATCCAAGATGATTTCTGAGCCTATGGTATGTTTGGCGCAAACCGTGAATCTATCTAACACTGTCTTCAAACGGACTAAAATGAGATTCCACTTGACCCACGTCACCTCGGAGTTCTATCGGGTGTGTCCAAAATGACTTCCAAGCATATGGTAGGTTCGGCGTAAACCATGCACCTATCTTGCGTCAGGATTAGCACTATCTCCAAATGGACCAAATCGAGCTTCCACTTGAGCCTCGCGGCCTAGGAGTACTATCAGGTGCGTCTAAAACGATTTCTAATCCTATGGTACGTTTGACGCGAAGCCGAGCACCTATCTTGTATCGACACTAACACTGTATCCAAACAGACTGAAACGAGATTCCACATGACCAACGTCACCTAGGAGATCCATCTTGTGCGTCCAAAATGATTTCCAAGCCTACGGTACATTCAGCGCAAACCATGCACCAATCTTGCATCAAGATTAGCACTCTCTCCAAATGGACCGAATCGAGCATCCACTTGAGCCTCGTCACCTAGGAGTACTATCGGGTGCGTCCAAGACGATTTTCTGAGCCTATGGTATGTTTGGCTCAAACCGTGCACCTATCAAACACTGTCATCAAACGGACCGAAATGAGATTCCACATGACCCACGTCACCTAGGAGTTCTATCTGGTGTGCCAAAATGATTTTCGTGCCTGTGGTATGTTCGGCACAAACCGTGCACCTATCTTGCATTAACATTAGCACAATCTCCAAACGGACTCAAACGAGCATCCACTTGAGCCTCGTCACCTAGTAGTACCATCGGGTGCGCCCAAAATGATTTTTTGAGCCTATGGTACGTTTGGCGCAAACCGTGCGCCTATCTTGCCCCGACACTGACACTGTCTCCAAACAGACTAAAATGAGATTCCACATGACCAACGTGAACTAGGAGTCATATCGGGTGTGTCCAAATTGACTTCCAAGCATATGGTACGTTCGGCGTAAACGATGCACCTGTCTTGCGTCAGGATTAGCACTATCTCCAAACGGACAGAAACAAGCATCCACTTGAGCTTCAACGCAAACCGTGCACCGATCTTGCATCAAGATTAGTACTCTCTCCAAGACGATTTCTGAGCCTATGGTATGTTTGGCGCAAACCGTGCACCTATCAAACACTGTCTCCAAATGGACCAAAATTGTAACACCCTAGGTGTTTGGCTTCCACTAATTGCATGTCATTCATAAACATGTGCATTTGCTATGTCATCATGTCATTATCTGTGAAACATACATATGCAACATTTTAAATTGTATGTGTTTCATGCTTGATTGCTTAGAATGGTAGTAGTGCAACATGTGAAACATTGTATTGAAACATACGTATGAATTGCTTGTTTTACTTTCTTTATCACATGTGATCAGTAGAAGTGGAATAACAACTTTGTAAAATGGTTGATCATGGTCTAATATACCTTAACTACATTTAGTTTACTTGTTGGAACATTGTTCATGTAGGTCAAAATGACAGATTTGCCCTCAAGTGAAGGGTTGACTAGAATTGACCATAAGAGTCTCATTGTTTGACTGTTTAAAAAGTGCAACTTAGAGACTTTGCATGGCTGTGCACTCTTTACAAAAGTTGTAGCAAATTTATCAAGGAACAAAAGTTGTTTTATAGCCAAGTCATGAAAACGTGTGGAACATGGTCAAACATGGCCCACAAGTCTGAGATACATGCTGTTCTCAACACTTAGAAAAATATTCTAAGTCATAGTGTTTCCAGTTGCATCAAGCCAACTCTAGCTTCATGTAACTTCGGATCCATGACTTTTTAGGTGTTGATCTTTGAAAAGAAAGTGTAGAGGGCGAGATAGGTCTATAGTTTTGATGTTCAAATCTTCCACTAACTCGCCACGGTTTGGGAGCAAATGATCATTGAAATGGCTCTGTCGGTCACCTTCGACGATGGTGAATCGCGTTTGAAGAACGATTCAATGAACATGGCCGACGGGTTCGAGAAGCGCCGACGGCGTGCAGCGCGCCGCTGCGCCGACGGCCGGGTGATCATGCTGGCCACGCTGCCGTGCACCTCTGGCGTCGCAGAAGCGTCTTGAGCACCCAGCGCGCTACCGTCAAGCCTTTTCGCCTCCCCATTTCGCTTTTCCTCTCCTCCCACGTAACGCAAAGCAACGCGACGAGCTCGGGCGGTCCGCCATTGCCGACCAAGCATCGCCGCTGCCGACGAAGCTAACCACCGCGAAAGCGCGTTGTTGCCCCGTCCTTTCTGCAGCCTCGCCGTGACCCCTCCACCTCCTCCACCCTTCACCGGTCGTTTGAGCCTCGGTAATAGCGCATTCCGTTTTTCCCCATCGCGCCATGGCGGAGCTCGCGGAGTTGGCGCCCACGCTGCCGCCGCTGCCCTCGCGCCGCTCCCATTCCTTCCTCGCCGCGCGCTAGGTCATAGGAACACCACTGAAGCTTGTAGGGTCACCGCTAGGAGAGCTGTGTCGTCGCCGGTCCACCGGAGCGGCCGTGCTTGCGTGGCCGTGAGTCAGCCGTGTCGATCGCGAACCCCCGCTAGCCACCACCATAGCACCGATTGAGGTCACCAATAGATGCGCATGTTCAAAGGCGAATGTCGAGCGTAGATGGTCTCACGGAGGAGCCACCGGCGGCGAAGCTACGCCACCGACCGACGCTCCTCCCCTGTTTCGCTCCATCGCCGAAGCGGGGCCTCCTGTCGCTTGTCGTGGTTCAGGCGGGAGTCCAGCTCGGGCCGCGCCGTAGTCTTGGGCCGCGTCTGTGTGCTCGCGGGCCGCCGTTGCGTGGACTGGCCCAGCTGTGGCTGAGTGTTTTTCCGATTTCGTTTTATTTATTTATTTCACAGATTGATGTACATCTTGAAAAATAGGTAGCTCCTAGTATATAGATCCAAATGCTATGGTTCTAATTTTGTTAAGTTCCTGGTCATGTCTAGTATTTAACAAAAATATTCTATGAGCACATGTTTTAGAAAAATTTGATGAATTAAATAGGAGTTTGAAATGTGTTTTTAGAAGCATGCAAACTTGTTTGAATTTTATCTTGAGTTTCTGTGGTCCAAAAATTATGAAATTTTGTGGGCAGTCTGTTATTGCTGATGTGAAGCTCTAGTAAAAATTTTAGAGCTAGTGCATGTGTAGTTTTTAAGTTTTAGAATTTCCTTTTATTAATAGATGGATCTTGTGTGAATTTTCATAATTTTTCTATAGATCCAGTGAAGGTGAAATTTTATGGGTGCTATTCTTATGCTAGAAGGATGCTAGGAAAAATAGGAAATCTGTTGCTTGACACTTTTTAATAAGGTTTCCTAATTATGCTAGAAATAGACATAGCATCTGTTATTTTGGATACAGCAAGTTATGTTGGTCCAATTGCTTTGGAATTTTTATGGTAGTCTATGTGCAGCATGTGATAGCTACTGTAATTTTTGTAGATTTTTATGAATAGTTTTACTATATATTGCTTAAATCACCTAATTAACTAAATAAATTGGAAAAGGATATTAAATAATTTATTTAGAAGCTAGCACTATACTTTCTGATGTTTCTTAGATATGAAAAACAAGTTGGTAAACTTGGTTTGGTCAAATTGGGCTTTTGCACCATCATTAAATAATTAAGTTAGCAAACCCGTCATTCGGACAGATTCTAGGTCTACTGGAAATTGATTTGGTTAACTTCAGAATCATGCCTTGATGCTTACAAATGAATTGTAGAGAATTTCATAAGCTTTCCAGAATGTCCTCTTGCAAGTCATTTGGAGTTATAGAACTCTGGTTATGATAGAATTAAGTTACTACTTGTTGCATATGAAGCTTTAACTGTTATTTTAAGCATGTCTGTACTATTCTAAGTTCATGGTACTGTTGCTAGGTGTTAGGCCTTTAACTGAAGATGAGCATCTTTATCTTAGGTTATGCAAGTTAGGTAAGTTGCTCTTGTTATTTAAGTTAAGTTGGATACATGCTTAAAGTGATTTGAATAGAGCTAATTACTCGGTAAACGAGTGTCCAGTGATGTTTTCGTAAACACCCATTGTGATTCATTCATCATGAGCATCATGTCATTCCTTATGCATTCATGATATTTATCTTGTGCATCGGCATGCAATAGGTGTACCGGAAGGAGTAACCTGCTGGAATTGAGGAACCGAAGCGAAAGCAGCAGCAGCAACGACGACGCCGGAGATTCGTGGAGGAGCAATTTACGGAGAAGTGCAGACGAGGTCGCCGTTGAGTGCCCCGACCACCGTCCTTGCAACTTTGTGAAAGGCAAGCCCGGAGCATATTAAGCCTCCTATTTTCCGAACTGCAGCCATGATATTATTATTACATATATTGTTGCATTAAGTTTAGGTGTTGGATGCAAACACTTGCTTTGCATTGGTTACCCATTCCTTGTCCAGATATTGTTACCTCGAATCCTATGTAGCTCAGCTCGAGTAGTGCTTAGCCCCGCTTCAACGCGGTAGAAGTCGGGTGTGATTCTGTCACCTGCGAGATATAGGAAGATACATGTGGCACGGTTGGCTATATTTGCTATCGTGGAAAAGAACCGGTCTTAATTTGAAATGAAGACCGGACGGAGGCTTGTCGGGTTTGCGGTGACTCCGTGCGTGTCGCTTAAGGACTCGATTCTTGGAGCCTTTCCTGTTCATGTTGAACGATGCCTCTCTCTTAGTTGGTCAGGTCCGATGACCCGACCATGGCCGAGTAGCTCACCTCGGCCGGGAGTCGATAAGTATAAAGTGCGCCTCGGAAGGGAGCCGAGGCGTGAGTCCAAGGGCGGTGATTTAAAAGTCCCGATCGTCTGGCGTAAGGGTAATCCCCGAGAGTCTTGGCGCTGATCGAACCCGCGAATTTGGTTCCGAGATGTTCCAAAGGTGACCCACGGCTACCCTTGCAAAGTATGCTGGGGTGAGAGTTAGGAATACCCCTCACCTGAGTTGTAATTGATTGAATCTGCCGTCTCCCGGTTAGTGAGAACTTGACGGGCTTATCTCCAATGTAGATACACTTAATACTTAATGGTTCGGAAATGATGATATGATGATGCCAACCTTATTATACCTGCTATGGTTAATATTGTTTGCTCCTAATAAGTGAGTGCTCTAGTACGGTGCTAATCTAGTGGATGTAAATGATGATAAGCTTGATGCTAAGTTTAAATTGGTCACTATGCTCATAAGCTCTTTTATGCAAATGTGCCAAGCTAGCCCAATTGAAAAGCCTTGCATGATCCTTGGTGTCTTTTATTTCTGATTTTTGTCAGGTAAGTCTAGGTGAGTACCTTCTCGTACTGTGGTTTATTTCCCACATTGCAGATGACAGTTCTTCTTTGGTTGTGCATCACGCCTTCTCCCCTTTGAGGGATGAAGACTAGACCGTTGGGCGCGGTCTCTACTAGTTCTCGCATTCGATAATGCTTTTGTGGGACATGACTACGATCCGGCAATGTAATTGAAACTATGAAGTTATGTACTAAACTATGTTGCTTCCGCACACTCAAACTTGGTTTGTAATATTTTATTTGAACTCGATGGATGTAATCCGAATGCTACTTGTGAAATGTTGTAACGAATGATGTGTTGTGTTGAATCATTACGATCTTGGTTTGTATGTCGAGAGTTGGTTGAAATCCTTCGTGATTTCCGGACTACCGGGATTATGGGAGCTTAAGCATGTGAGAATTTGATCGCCCGGTGATTGTTTTTGTACTTACGTTCTTATGATTTGGTCGGTTCACATATACGGTGGCATCGAGCAAGATTTGACACTAAACACGTCATTTGTGTATTTAAAACAAAAGTATTTGTGAAAATCCTAAATTAAATACTAAGTATTGCCGGTGGTCATATCCCTTATGCCCAAATAAGGACTCTTAGGTGGCTTATTAAAGTACTAACTTGGGGGTTCTCGCTTTTTTACATTTAAATCGTCCATACGGCGTGCTATTATTGTATGGATGCCATCCGCTTGGGTGGTAATGTTTGGATCAAATACCTCTACGCCCGGTAAGTGGGAGTTGTGAGGGCATGACCGCCCAATCGTCGGTCTAGGGAGAGAAGTTGTGGTTGCTCGCATATTTACATGTTCAATCATGTATCTATGAGAGTACTTAAATGTGGGTATCTCGACGGGTAGCTGTGATACTAGAGTATGTGCATCAGGGGATGTATGTATGAAAGTATTTAGTTACTGCTTGCTTTTATGCATTGTGGGAAATTACTGGGCTGAAATGAAATTTTCTGCAGGTACACTAACAACGTATCGTTGTAGATCGACTAGCTACCGTATAGGAGAGAACGTATGTATGCCACCGTATATTTCGCTAGCCTTTAAATTTTTCTAGGATGGTGAGGACGTACGGATCGTGCATGCATCATGTTCAAGCATACATGACATTTCTTGCATTACTCCCTCCTTTAAAATATGATTGTCCCGGATAATTAAATTTCGTATCCCTTAAATGATTCTCCCCTTATGTTGTAACTTTTGCTACAGATGGCGCGCACGAAGCGCACTGCTCGCAAGTCCGCTGGAGGCAGGGCGCCGCGTCACCGTTTAGCTCCTCGTGAGCCCCGTCCTGAGCCTACTGAGGAGGAAAGGCTGAGGACAGAGCTTGCTCGGGTGACTGCTGAGAGGAATGCGGCTCAGCACCGCTTGGAGCAAGTAACTCAGGAAAGGGACCAAGAGACCCTTGAGGTTCAGAGGTTAACAGTTGCTCACCGCAACTGTGAACGCATGTTGATTCACGTGATGAACCAACGGAATGAAGCCTGGCACGAGGAGGATGTGTTGAGAGCACGACAGGTAGAGCTAGAGCAGCAAGTGGCAATTGCTGAGGAGTACAATGACAATCTCCATGAGGAGGTTCACCTGTTACACAATCAACTTCACCCTCTCCTGCCTCCTGAGGATGAGATGGGTTCTGGTGTCATCATGGCTGAAGGTGATGATGACATGGAGGTCAATGGACCTGAGGACATTCCACCTGATGAGGAGGAAGATGAGGAGTTGGAGCCTGCTAGTGATGAAGATGGAGGAGAGATCTTCGACACTGACTCCGAGGACGATGCGTAGTTTAGCTTACTACTTAGCTAATGCGCAAGAGCTAGTCTTTTGTTGATCCTCATGCATGAACGAGTAGCTTTGGAATAAGTAATCGTGGGGATGTAATATCGAACCATAAGTTATCTTTGGATGTAAGTTTGGAACCACTATGGCTTGGATGTAACCTATCGAACGTATTATGCTCCACGTATATGAGCCTTTGATAAATTCCGTCTTTGCGGTCTATGGATCGAGTGGTTGATTAAGTTCATCGCATTTATGTGTCCATTGACGCGCTTGATGAGTTGTGTGGTTGTGATGAATAATTGTGCCTCTGTTGATTATCTAAATGCATTCCTCCAATGGACTCAGTTTGGGCATAATTATACGATTCATCTACAAAAATTTCCACATCGTCAGTGCTCATTGGCTATACATTTTGCAGATGGCTCATCATAACCTTCGTCATGGTCGTGGCATGGGAAATGAGGAACAACCACCTCCGCCACCGCCCACACCAATTGAGCTAATGCGCATAGTGGTGGAAAGTCATCGCACGCATGTTAGCGGAGGCTATGCATCGATGGCTAACCGTGAGGATCGTCATGTCCGCCAAGGACCCGAGCCAAACCAGTCAAAGACAGACTTTAAGGACTTCATGGATACAAAGCCTCTGTCTTTCGTGAGGCGTAAGAACCATTGCAAGCTGATGAATGGTTGAGCACGATAGAGCAAAGGTTTGGATTGCTCCGTTTGACTGAGGGTATGAAGGCCACATATGCAGGAAGGCCGAGTAATTGCTTATGCTTCGCGCCAGCTTCGAAAGCATGAAGTCAACTATCCTACCCATGACTTAGAGCTAGCCGCAGTTGTTCATGCCCTGAAGATTTGGAGACATTACTTGTTGGGTAATGTGTGCAATATCTATACCGACCATAAAAGCCTCAAGTACATTTTTTACTCAACCCGAGTTGAACATGCGCCAATCTGCTTGGTTAGAATTGATCAAGGACTACAACCTTCAAGTGCACTACCATCCCGGTAAAGCAAATGTGGTTCTTGATGCCTTAAGCGAGAAAAAAGCCATTGCAATTCCTTAGTTAGTGAAGACTTTCATCTGTCACACCTCCTTCATCCTCGTAGTACTTCACAATATCATCGTGGATTGCTCTCTTAGAAGTCGAATTATCGAACTCAGAAAACCGATGTGGGTGTGTTTCACATCAAACGGAAAATGAAAGAGAAAGAGACCAAACACTTTAAGGTCGATGACAAAGGAATTCTTTGGTTTAATGATAGACTTGTAGTACCCAAAGATAAAGAACTTAGAAATCAAATTATGGTGAAGCCCATTCTTCTAAGTTGTCCATCCATCCCGGTAGTAGTAAAATGTATCAAGATCTCAAGTCGTATTATTGGTGGACCAAGATGAAGAAAGAAATCGCGAGCTTACGTGGCAAGGTGTGATAATCATTGCAGAGTCAAGGCTATTCACATAAGGCCCGATTGTTGCGACCACTCTCTATTCTCGGTTGGAAGTGGGAAGAAATTAGTATGGATTTTATTGTTGGATTACCCACTACCAACAAGGGTTGTGATTCCATCCGGGTTATCGAGATCGTCTAACTAAATCCGCTCACTTTATTCCGGTCAAGTCTACCTATCATCCTCACAATTATGTTGAGATTTATTTTCAACAAGTGGTACGTCTCCATGGTGTACCCAAATCCATTGTTTCGATAGAGGACCTCGGTTCACGGCTCGCGCTTTTGGGAGTGCTTACATCGAATCTTGGCACTCATCTAATCCCATGATTCGCCTATCATCCGCAAACATCGTGATGATCGAATGGCGTGTTAATCAAATTCTTGAGGACATGCTTAGAGCTTGTCTTATTTTCTTGCAAAGGCTCTTGGGAAGACTGGTTACCTCTCGCTGAATTCTCTTATAACAACAGTTATCAAGAGAGTATCAAAATGGCTCCTTTTGAAGCTCTTTATGGTCGCAAGTGTAGAACTCCTTTGAACTGGGTGGAACCGGGGAAAGAAGATTCTATGGTATTGACTTTGTAAAAGAAGTCAAGAGCAAGTCCGAACTATACTGAAAAGAATATGACCGCCATGACAAAGCTAGACAAAAGAGCTATCCGACAAGAGAAGGAAACCTATTGAGTTTGAAGTAGGTGATCATGTTTATCCGAAGGTATCCCCTATGAAAGGAGTCAAGCGTTTTGGAATTAAAAGGAAGCTTGAGCCTCGATATGTTGGACCCTACCGCATTATCGAGAAAAGTGGAAGAGTAGCATATAAGCTCGATCTACCCCGTGAGATGGGAGCTATATTTCCAGATTCCATGTGTCCCGGTGAAGAAGTGTCTTCAGTATTCCCGAGGAAAGAATAGCAACAAGGAAAGTCAACTTGAAATCTGATCTTTCTTATGAGGAAAAGCCCGTGCAAGTTTCGGATACCCAAGAAAGAGTGACTCATACACGAGTGGTTAAGTTATACAAGGTAGTTTGGAGTAATCATAGTGAACGGGATGCAACTTGGGAGCGGAAGATTATTTAAAGGAAAACTATCCAGCTTTCTATCTTGATTAGTACGCTTTCCAAATCTCGGGACGAGATTTTTCTAAGGGGAGGGCTGTAACACCCTAGGTGTTTGGCTTCCACTAATTGCATGTCATTCATAAACATGTGCATTTGCTATGTCATCATGTCATTATCTGTGAAACATACATATGCAACATTTTAAATTGTATGTGTTTCATGCTTGATTGCTTAGAATGGTAGTAGTGCAACATGTGAAACATTGTATTGAAACATACGTATGAATTGCTTGTTTTGTTTTACTTTCTTTATCACATGTGATCAGTAGAAGTGGAATAACAACTTTGTAAAATGGTTGATCATATGGTCTAATATACCTTAACTACATTTAGTTTACTTGTTGGAACATTGTTCATGTAGGTCAAAATGACAGATTTGCCCTCAAGTGAAGGGTTGACTAGAATTGACCATAAGAGTCTCATTGTTTGACTGTTTAAAAAGTGCAACTTAGAGACTTTGCATGGCTGTGCACTCTTTACAAAAGTTGTAGCAAATTTATCAAGGAACAAAAGTTGTTTTATAGCCAAGTCATGAAAACGTGTGGAACATGGTCAAACATGGCCCACAAGTCTGAGATACATGCTGTTCTCAACACTTAGAAAAATATTCTAAGTCATAGTGTTTCCGGTTGCATCAAGCCAACTCTAGCTTCATGTAACTTCGGATCCATGACTTTTTAGGTGTTGATCTTTGAAAAGAAAGTGTAGAGGGCAGATAGGTCTATAGTTTTGATGTTCAAATCTTCCACTAACTCGTCACGGTTTGGGAGCAAATGATCATTGAAATGGCTCTGTCGGTCACCTGACGATGGTGAATCGCGTTTCAGAAGAACGAGATTGATGAACATGGCCGACCGGGTTCAGAAGCGCCGGACGCGTGCAGCGTGCGCCATGTGCGTGTGCGACGACCGGCTGACATGACCGCTGGCCACGCCATTGCACCTCTGGCGTCGCAGCAGCTGCGTCTTGAGCACCCAGCTACCGTCCGACGACTCGCCTCCCCATTTCGCTTTTCCTCTCCTCCCACGTAACGCGCAGCAACGCACGAGCTCGGCGGTCCGCCATTGCCGACCAAGCATCGCCGCTGCTGCCGTCACGAGCTAACCACCGCGAAAAACGCGTTGCCCGTCCGCTGCAGCCTCTCGCGTGACCCCTCCACCTCCTCCACCCCTTCACCGGGTCGTTTGAGCCTCGGTAATAGCGCATTTCGCTTTTTTCCCCATCGCGCCATGGCGGAGCTCGCCGAGTTGGCGCTCCACGCGCCAGCTGCCCTCGCGCCGCTCCATTCATTCCTTCCTCTACGCGCTAGGTCATAGGAACCCACTGAAGCTTGTAGGGTCACCGCTAGGAGCCGTGTCGTCGTCGGTCCACCGGGCCGGCCGTGCCGTGGCCGTGAGCCGCCGTGTCGGGCCGCCGACCCCGCTTAGCCACCACCATAGCACCGATTGAGGTCACCAATAGATGCGCATGTTCAAGGCGAATGTCGAAGCGTAGATGGTCTCGCCGGGAGGAGCCACCGTGGCGAAGCACGCACGCCACCGACCGACGCCTCCCCTGTTTCGCTCCATCGCCGAGCGGGCCTCCCTGTCGGCGTCGTGGTTCAGGCGGGAGTCCAGCTCGGGCCGCGCGCCAGTAGTCTTGGGCCGCACATTGTGTAAGCTCATGAAGCCACAAGCAGTGTAATGGGCCCAAATTGTGGTGAGAGTGTTTTCCGATTTCGTTTTATTTATTTATTTCACAGATTGATGTACATCTTGAAAAATAGGTAGCTCCTAGTATATAGATCCAAATGCTATGGTTCTAATTTTGTTAAGTTCCTGGTCATGTCTAGTATTTAACAAAAATATTCTATGAGCACATGTTTTAGAAAAATTTGATGAATTAAATAGGAGTTTGAAATGTGTTTTTAGAAGCATGCAAACTTGTTTGAATTTTATCTTGAGTTTCTGTGGTCCAAAAATTATGAAATTTTGTGGGCAGTCTGTTATTGCTGATGTGAAGCTCTAGTAAAAATTTTAGAGCTAGTGCATGTGTAGTTTTTAAGTTTTAGAATTTCCTTTTATTAATAGATGGATCTTGTGTGAATTTTCATAATTTTTCTATAGATCCAGTGAAGGTGAAATTTTATGGGTGCTATTCTTATGCTAGAAGGATGCTAGGAAAAATAGGAAATCTGTTGCTTGACACTTTTTAATAAGGTTTCCTAATTATGCTAGAAATAGACATAGCATCTGTTATTTTGGATACAGCAAGTTATGTTGGTCCAATTGCTTTGGAATTTTATGGTAGTCTATGTGCAGCATGTGATAGCTACTGTAATTTTTGTAGATTTTTATGAATAGTTTTACTATATATTGCTTAAATCACCTAATTAACTAAATAAATTGGAAAAGGATATTAAATAATTTATTTAGAAGCTAGCACTATACTTTCTGATGTTTCTTAGATATGAAAAACAAGTTGGTAAACTTGGTTTGGTCAAATTGGGCTTTTGCACCATCATTAAATAATTAAGTTAGCAACCCCGTCATTCTGGACAGATTCTAGGTCTACTGGAAATTGATTTGGTTAACTTCAGAATCATGCCTTGATGCTTACAAATGAATTGTAGAGAATTTCATAAGCTTTCCAGAATGTCCTCTTGCAAGTCATTTGGAGTTATAGAACTCTGGTTATGATAGAATTAAGTTACTACCTTGTGGCATATGAAGCTTTAACTGTTATTTTAAGCATGTCTGTACTATTCTAAGTTCATGGTACTGTTGCTAGGTGTTAGGCCTTTAACTGAAGATGAGCATCTTTATCTTAGGTTATGCAAGTTAGGTAAGTTGCTCTTGTTATTTAAGTTAAGTTGGATACATGCTTAAAGTGATTTGAATAGAGCTAATTACTCGGTAAACGAGTGTCCAGTGATGTTTTCGTAAACACCCATTGTGATTCATTCATCATGAGCATCATGTCATTCCTTATGCATTCATGATATTTATCTTGTGCATCGGCATGCAATAGGTGTACCGGAAGGAGTAACCCTGCTGGAATTGAGGAACCGAGCGAAAGCAAAGCAGCAATTGACGCCGGAGATTCGTGGAGGAGCGAGCCTTACCGAGAAGTGCGAGACGAGGTCGCCGTTGAGTGCCCACGACCACCGTCCTTGCAACTTTGTGAAAGGCAAGCCCGGAGCATATTAAGCCTCCTATTTTCCGAACTGCATCCATGATATTATTATTACATATATTGTTGCATTAAGTTTAGGTGTTGGATGCAAACACTTGTCGCATTGGTTACCCATTCCTTGTCCAGATATTGTTACCCTGAATCCTATGTAGCTCAGGCTCGAGTAGTGCTTAGCCCTGCTTCAACGCGGTAGAAGTCGGGTGATTTCCTGTCACCTGCGAGATATAGGAAGATACATGTGGCACGGTTGGCTATATTTGCTATCGTGGAAAAGAACCAGTCTTAATTTGAAATGAAGACCGGACGGAGGCTTGTCGGTTTGCAGTGACTCCGTCTGTGTCGCTTAAGGACTGATTCTTGGAGCCTTTCCTGTTCATGTTGACGCGATGCCTCTCTCTTAGTTGGCCGTGTCCGATGACCGACCCCTGGCCGAGTAGCTCACCTCGGGCGGGAGTCGATAAGTATAAAGTGCGCCTCGGAAGGAGCCGTGGCGTGAGTCCAAGGGCAGTGTGATTTAAAAGTCCCGATCGTCTGGCGGAAGGGTAATCCTCGAGAGTCTTTGGTTGATCGAACCCATGAATTTGGTTCCTGAGATGTTCCAAAGGTGACCCACGGCTACCCTTGCAAAGTATGCCAGGGTGAGAGTTAGGAATACCCCCTCAGCTGAGTTGTAATTCGATTCGAATCGCCGTCTCTCCCGGTTAGTGAGAACTTGACGGGCTTATCTCCAATGTAGATACACTTAATACTTAATGGTTCGGAAATGATGATATGATGATGCCAGCCTTATTATACCTGCTATGGTTAATATTGTTTGCTCCTAATAAGTGAGTGCTCTAGTACAGGTGCTAATCTAGTGGACAGGTAAATGATGATAAGCTTGATGCTAAGTTTAAATTGGTCACTATGCTCATAAGCTCTTTTATGCAAATGTGCCAAGCTAGCCCACCTGAAAAGCCTTGCATGATCCTTGGTGTCTTTTATTTCGATTTTTGTGGGTAAGTCTAGTGAGTACCTTTCTCGTACTCGGGGTTTATTTCCCACATTGCAGATGACCGGTTCTTCTTTGGTTTCGCGGCACGCCTTCTCCTGCTTTGGGGATGAAGACTAGACCGTTGGGCGCGGTCTCTACTAGTTCTCGTGCACTGATAATGCTTTTGTGGGACATGACTGACGATCCGCAATGTAATTGAAACTATGAAGTTATGTACTAAACTATGTTGCTTCCGCACACTCAAACTTGGTTTGTAATATTTTATTTGAACTCTGATGGATGTAATCCGAATGCTACTTGTGAAATGTTGTAACGAATGATGTGTTGTGTTGAATCATTACGATCTTGGTTTGTATGTCGAGAGTTGGTTGAAATCCTTCGTGATTTCCGGACTACCGGGATTATGGGAGCTTAAGTACAGGAATTTGATCGCTTCGGTGATTGTTTTTGTACTTACGTTCTTATGATTTGGTCGGTTCTGTTACAAAAATGAGATTCCACATGACCCACGTCACCTAGGAGTTCTATCGGGTGTGTCCAAAATGATTTTCGAGCCTGTGGTATGTTCGGCACAAACCGTGCACCTATCTTGGGTCAATATTAGCACTATCTCCAAACGGACTGAAACGAGCATCCACTTGAGCTTTGTCACCTAGGAGTACCATCGGGTGCATCGAAAACAATTTCTTAGCCTATGTTTGGCACAAACCGTGCACCTATCTTGCACCGACACTTACATTGTCTCCAAACGGACTGAAATGAGTTTCCACATAACCCATGTCACCTAGGAGTTCTATCGGGTGTGTCCAAAATGACGTCCAATCATATGGTACATTCGGCGTAAACCTGGCGCCTATCTTGCGTCAGGATTAGCACTATCTCCAAATGGACCAAATCGAGCTTCCACTTGAGCCTCATCACCTAGGAGTACCATCGGGTGCGTCTAAAACGATTTTTGAGCCTATGGTACATTTGACGCGAAACCGAGCACCAATCTTGCATCGACACTAACACAGTTTAAAACGGACTGAAACGAGATTCCACATGACCAACGTCACCCAGGAGATCCATCGGTGCATCCAAAGTGATTTCTAAGCCTATGGTACATTCAATGCAAACCGTGCACCTATCTTGTGTCAAGATTAGCGCTCTCTCCAAACAGACCGAAACGAGCTTCCACTTTAGCCTCGTCACCTAGGAGTACCATCGGGTAAGTCCAAGATGATTTCTGAGCCTATGGTATGTTTGACACAAACCGTGCACCTATCTAACACTGTCTCCAAACGGACCGAAACGACATTCCACAGGACCCACGTCACCTAGCAGTTCTATTGGTTGTGTCCAAAATGACTTCCAAGCATATGGTAGCTTCGGCGTAAACCATGCGCCTAGTCAGGATTAGCACTATCTCCAAGTGGACCAAATCGAGCTTCCACTTGAGCCTTGCCACCTAGGAGTACCATCGGGTGCGTCTAAAATGATTTCTGAGCCTATGGTACGTCTTACGTGAAACCGAGCACCTATATTGCTTCGACACTAACACTGTCTCCAAACAGACTGAAACGAGATTCCACATGACCAACGTCACCTAGGAGATCCATCGGGTGCGTCCAAAATGATTTCTATGCCTATGGTACATTCAACGCAAACCGTGCACCGATCTTGCGTCAAGATTAGCACTCTCTCCAAGACGATTTCTGAGCCTATGGTATGTTTGGCGCAAACCGTGCACCTATCAAACACTGTCTCCAAATGGACCAAAATGAGATTCCACATGACCCACGTCACCTAGGAGTTCTATCGGGTGTGTCCAAAATGATTTTCGAGCCTGTGGTATGTTCGGCACAAACCGTGCACCTATCTTGCGTCAATATTAGCACTATCTCCAAACGGACTGAAACGAGCATCCACTTGAGCTTTGTCACCTAGGAGTACCATCGGGTGCGTCGAAAACAATTTCTGAGCCTATGTTTGGCGCAAACCGTGCACCTATCTTACACCGACACTTACATTGTCTCCAAACGGACTGAAATGAGATTCCACATAACCCACGTCACCTAGGAGTTCTATCGGGTGTGTCCAAAATGACTTCCAAGCATATGGTACATTCGGCGTAAACCTGGCGCCTATCTTGCGTCAGGATTAGCACTATCTCCAAATGGACCAAATCGAGCTTCCACTTGAGCCTCATCACCTAGGAGTACCATCGGGTGCGTCTAAAACGATTTTTGAGCCTATGGTACATTTGACGCGAAACCGAGCACCAATCTTGCATCGACACTAACACAGTTTAAAACGGACTGAAACGAGATTCCACATGACCAACGTCACCCAGGAGATCCATCGGTGCATCCAAAGTGATTTCTAAGCCTATGGTACATTCAACGCAAACCGTGCACCTATCTTGTGTCAAGATTAGCGCTCTCTCCAAACGGATCGAAGCGAGCTTCCACTTCAGCCTCGTCACCTAGGAGTACCATCGGGTAAGTCCAAGATGATTTCTGAGCCTATGGTATGTTTGACACAAACCGTGCACCTATCTAACACTGTCTCCAAACGGACCGAAACGACATTCCACAGGACCCACGTCACCTAGCAGTTCTATTGGTTGTGTCCAAAATGACTTCCAAGCATATGGTAGCTTCGGCGTAAACCATGCGCCTAGTCAGGATTAGCACTATCTCCAAGTGGACCAAATCGAGCTTCCACTTGAGCCTTGCCACCTAGGAGTACCATCGGGTGCGTCTAAAATGATTTCTGAGCCTATGGTACGTCTTACGTGAAACCGAGCACCTATATTGCTTCGACACTAACACTGTCTCCAAACAGACTGAAACGAGATTCCACATGACCAACGTCACCTAGGAGATCCATCGGGTGCGTCCAAAATGATTTCTATGCCTATGGTACATTCAACGCAAACCGTGCACCGATCTTGCGTCAAGATTAGCACTCTCTCCAAGACGATTTCTGAGCCTATGGTATGCTTGGCGCAATCCGTGCACCTATCAAACACTGTCTCCAAATGGACCAAAATGAGATTCCACATGACCCACGTCACCTAGGAGTTCTATCGGGTGTGTCCAAAATGATTTTTGAGCCTGTGGTATGTTCGGCACAAACCGTGCACCTATCTTGCGTCAATATTAGCACTATCTCCAAACGGACTAAAACGAGCATCCACTTGAGCTTTGTCACCTAGGAGTACCATCGGGTGCGTCGAAAACAATTTCTGAGCCTATGTTTGGCGCAAACCGTGCACCTATCTTGCACCGACACTTACATTGTCTCCAAACGGACTGAAATGAGATTCCACATAACCCACATCACCTAGGAGTTCTATCGGGTGTGTCCAAAATGACTTCCAAGCATATGGTACATTCGGCGTAAACCTGGCGCCTATTTTGCGTCAGGATTAGCACTATCTCCAAATGGACCAAATCGAGCTTCCACTTGAGCCTCATCACCTAGGAGTACCATCGGGTGCGTCTAAAATGATTTTTGAGCCTATGGTACATTTGACGCGAAACCGAGCACCTATCTTGGATCGACACTAACACAGTTTAAAACAGACTGAAACGAGATTCCACATGACCAACGTGACCTAGGAGATCCATCGGTGCATCCAAAGTGATTTCTAAGCCTATGGTACATTCAACGCAAACCGTGCACCTATCTTGTGTCAAGATTAGCGCTCTCTCCAAACGGATCGAAGCGAGCTTCCACTTCAGCCTCGTCACCTAGGAGTACCATCGGGTAAGTCCAAGATGATTTCTGAGCCTATGGTATGTTTGACACCAACCGTGCACCTATCTAACACTGTCTCCAAACGGACCAAAACGACATTCCACAGGACCCACGTCACCTAGCAGTTCTTTTGGTTGTGTCCAAAATGACTTCCAAGCATATCGTAGGTTCGGCGTAAACCATGCGCCTAGTCAGGATTAACACTATCTCCAAGTGGACCAAATCGAGCTTCCACTTGAGCCTTGCCACCTAGGAGTACCATCGGGTGCGTCTAAAATGATTTCTGAGCCTATGTTACGTCTTACGCGAAACCGAGCACCTATATTGCTTTGACACTAACACTGTCTCCAAACGGACTGAAACGAGATTCCACATGACCAACGTCACCTAGGAGATCCATCGGGTGCGTCCAAAATGATTTCTATGCCTATGGTACATTCAACGCAAACCGTGCACCGATCTTGCGTCAGGATTAGCACTCTCTCCAAGACGATTTCTGAGCCTATGGTATGTTTGGCGCAAACCGTGCACCTATCAAACACTATCTCCAAATGGACTAAAATGAGATTCCACATGACCCACGTCACCTAGGAGTTCTATCGGGTGTGTCCAAAATGATTTTCGAGCCTGTGGTATGTTCGGCACAAACCGTGCACCTATCTTGCGTCAATATTAGCACTATCTCCAAACGGACTAAAACGAGCATCCACTTGAGCTTTGTCACCTAGGAGTACCATCGGGTGCGTCGAAAACAATTTCTGAGCCTATGTTTGGCGCAAACCGTGCACCTATCTTGCACCGACACTTACATTGTCTCCAAACGGACTGAAATGAGATTCCACATAACCCACGTCACCTAAGAGTTCTATCGGGTGCGTCCAAAATGATTTCTGAGCCTGTGGTACGTCTTACGCGAAACCGAGCACCTATATTGCTTCGACACTAACACTGTCTCCAAATGGACTGAAATGAGATTCCACATGTCCAACGTCACCTAGGAGATCCATCGGGTGCGTCCAAAATGATTTCTATGCCTATGGTACATTCAACGCAAACCGTGCACCGATCTTGCGTCAAGATTAGCACTCTCTCCAAGACGATTTCTGAGCCTATGGTATGTTTGGTGCAAACCGTGCACCTATCAAACACTATCTCCAAATGGACTAAAATGAGATTCCACATGACCCACGTCACCTAGGAGTTCTATCGGGTGTGTCCAAAATGATTTTCGAGCCTGTGGTATGTTCGGCACAAACCGTGCACCTATCTTGCGTCAATATTAGCATTATCTCCAAACGGACTGAAACGAGCATCCACTTGAGCTTTGTCACCTAGGAGTACCATCAGTGCATCGAAAACAATTTCTGAGCCTATGTTTGGCGCAAACCGTGCACCTATCTTACACCGACACTTACATTGTCTCCAAACGGACTGAAATGAGATTCCACATAACCCACGTCACCTAGGAGTTCTATCGGGTGTGTCCAAAATGACTTCCAAGCATATGGTACATTCGGCGTAAACCTGGCGCCTATCTTGCGTCAGGATTAGACTATCTCCAAATGGACCAAATCGAGCTTCCACTTGAGCCTCATCACCTAGGAGTACCATCGGGTGCGTCTAAAACGATTTTTGAGCCTATGGTACATTTGACGCGAAACCGAGCACCTATCTTACATCGACACTAACACAGTTTAAAACGGACTGAAACGAGATTCCACATGACCAACGTCACCTAGGAGATCCATCGGTGCATCCAAAGTGATTTCTAAGCCTATGGTACATTCAACGCAAACCGTGCACCTATCTTGTGTCAAGATTAGCGCTCTCTCCAAACGGACCAAAACGAGCTTCCACATGACCAACGTCACCTAGGAGATCCATCGGGTGCGTCCAAAATGATTTCTATGCCTATGGTACATTCAACGCAAACCGTGCACCGATCTTGCGTCAAGATTAGCACTCTCTCCAAGACGATTTCTGAGCCTATGGTATGTTTGGTGCAAACCGTGCACCTATCAAACACTATCTCCAAATGGACTAAAATGAGATTCCACATGACCCACGTCACCTAGGAATTCTATCGGGTGTGTCCAAAATGATTTTCGAGCCTGTGGTATGTTCGGCACAAACCGTGCACCTATCTTGCGTCAATATTAGCACTATCTCCAAACGGACTGAAACGAGCATCCACTTGAGCTTTGTCACCTAGGAGTACCATCGGGTGCATCGAAAACAATTTCTGAGCCTATGTTTGGCGCAAACCGTGCACCTATCTTGCACCGACACTTACATTGTCTCCAAACGGACTGAAATGAGATTCCACATAACCCACGTCACCTAGGAGTTCTATCGGTGCGCCCAAAATGATTTCTGAGCCTATGGTAGTACGTCTTTACGTTAAACCGAGCACCTATATTGCTTCGACACTAACACTGTCTCCAAATGGGTGAAATGAGATTCCACATGACCAACGTCACCTAGGAGATCCATCGGGTGCGCCCAAAATGATTTCTATGCCTATGGTACATTCAACATAAACTGCGTGCACCGAGCTTGCGTCAAGATTAGCACTCTCTCCAAGACGATTTACGAGCCTATGGTATGTTTGGTGCAAACCGTGCACCTATCAAACACTATCTCCAAATGGACTAAAATGAGATTCCACATGACCCACGTCACCTAGGAGTTCTATCGGGTGTGTCCAAAATGATTTTCGAGTTCTGTGGTATGTTCGGCACAAACCGTGCACCTATCTTTGCGTCAATATTAGCACTATCTCAAACGGACTAAAATGAGCATCCACTTGAGCCTCATCACCTAGGAGTACCATCGGGTGCGTCTAAAAACGATTTTTGAGCCTATGGTACATTTGACGCTAAACCGAGCACCTATCTTACATCGACACTCAACACGGTTTAAAACGGATCAAACGAGATTCCACATGACCAACGTCACCAAGGAGATCCATCGGTGCATCCAAAGTGATTTCTAAGCCTATGGTACATTCAACGCAAACCGTGCACCTATCTTGTGTCAAGATTAGCGCTCTCTCCAAACGGACCGAAACGAGCTTCCACATGACCAACGTCACCTAGGAGATCCATCGGGTGCGTCCAAAATGATTTCTATGCCTATGGTACATTCAACACAAACCGTGCACCAATCTTGCGTCAAGATTAGCACTCTCTCCAAGACGATTTCTGAGCCTATGGTATGTTTGGTGCAAACCGTGCACCTATCAAACACTATCTCCAAATGGACTAAAATGAGATTCCACATGACCCACGTCACCTAGGAGTTCTATCGGGTGTGTCCAAAATGATTTTCGAGCCTGTGGTATGTTCGGCACAAACAGTGCACCTATCTTGCGTCAATATTAGCACTATCTCCACTTGAGCTTTGTCACCTAGGAGTACCATCGGGTGCATCGAAAACAATTTCTGAGCCTATGTTTGGCGCAAACCGTGCACCTATCTTGCACCGACACTTACATTGTCTCCAAACGGACTGAAATGAGATTCCACATAACCCACGTCACCTAGGAGTTCTATCGGGTGTGTCCAAAATGACTTCCAAGCATATGGTACATTCGGCGTAAACCTGGCGCCTATCTTGCGTCAGGATTAGACTATCTCCAAATGGACCAAATCGAGCTTCCACTTGAGCCTCATCACCTAGGAGTACCATCGGGTGCGTCTAAAACGATTTTTGAGCCTATGGTACATTTGACGCGAAACCGAGCACCTATCTTGCATCGACACTAACACAGTTTAAAACGGACTGAAATGAGATTCCACATGACCAACGTCACCTAGGAGATCCATCGGTGCATCCAAAGTGATTTCTAAGCCTATGGTACATTCAACGCAAACCGTGCACCTATCTTGTGTCAAGATTAGCGCTCTCTCGAAACGGACCGAAGCGAGCTTCCACTTCAGCCTCGTCACCTAGTAGTACCATCGGGTAAGTCCAAGACGATTTCTGAGCCTATGGTACGTTTGACACAAACCGTGCACCTATCTAACACTGTTTCCAAACGGACCGAAACGACATTCCACAGGACCCTCGTCACCTAGCAGTTCTATTGGTTGTGTCCAAAATGACTTCCAAGCATATGGTAGGTTCGGCGTAAACCATGCGCCTAGTCAGGATTAGCACTATCTCCAAGTGGACCAAATCAAGCTTCCACTTGAGCCTTGCCACCTAGGAGTACCATCGGGTGCGTCTAAAATGATTTCTGAGCCTATGGTACGTCTTACGCGAAACCGAGCACCTATATTGCTTCGACACTAACACTGTCTCCAAACGGACTGAAACGAGATTCCACATGACCAACGTCACCTAGGAGATCCATCGGGTGCGTCCAAAATGATTTCTATGCCTATGGTACATTCAACGCAAACCGTGCACCGATCTTGCGTCAAGATTAGCACTCTCTCCAAGACGATTTCTGAGCCTATGGTATGTTTGGCGCAAACCGTGCACCTATCAAACACTGTCTCCAAATGGACCAAAATGAGATTCCACATGACCCACGTCACCTAGGAGTTCTATCGGGTGTGTCCAAAATGATTTTCGAGGCTGTGGTATGTTCGGCACAAACCGTGCACCTATGTTGCGTCAATATTAGCACTATCTCCAAACGGACTGAAACGAGCATCCACTTGAGCTTTGTCACCTAGGAGTACCATCGGGTGCGTCGAAAACAATTTCTGAGCCTATGTTTGGCGCAAACCGTGCACCTAACTTGCACCGACACTTACATTGTCTCCAAATGGACTGAAATGAGATTCCACATAACCCACGTCACCTAGGAGTTCTATCGGGTGTGTCCAAAATGACTTCCAAGCATTGTGGCAGAACCTCTAAATTATAGGGCCCACATGCACCTGTCACTGTCCAACGACCTTTGACATCTATGCATATGTTCCTGGTAATTTAAGAAGACTGTCGGGTGTCCTCGGGGAACCCCGAATCATCCACGATTTCCGAGCAGGATCACATTACAGAGTCATTGCAGTATTATAACAGTTTATTCAAATAAATACATCAGAGTAAAAGTAGCGGAAGACTTACAATAACATAGTTTACAAACCATTTGTTTCAAACCATACAACTAAGTTCGATATTAATACAAACCAAAGTAGTGGAGCGACATTATAATATAATACAAAACACACAATGAGGCTGCCCTGTCCAAGGGCCACACAATTACTTCTCAACGCGTCATCACAAGGTATTAACTGTCATGCAAAGATGATCCACAACAGATCCGCTCATGAGACTCACCGCAACAAGGGTCAATCTAACCTCGAGTACAAAAAGTACTCTACAAGACTTAACCAAGTAAGAATTAAAAGAACGCAGGAATGCAAAGCTCATGGGATTCAAGGTATGATTTTAGCAATAATCAAAGTTATTTTTATGTAAAAGCTCTTTGACAAAATTCTTTGTTTCAACAGTTTAAACTTCATAAAATCATATACAAAGATGACACGATCCGTAATGAGATCATGAAACTTCATATCCAACACCTTCATCAACCATTCTCAAGTTCCAGTTATTAATTACTACAATGATGAACAGTGAGTTGAGTCTCCATAACCGAGGAGCAACGATGATTCGAACCGATTATAAACCCAGCTGGGGATTCCAGACCACACGACATATGCAGGTCCCTGACCTACATATACCAACCTATTCTCGGATCCTCACAAATTACTCTCAAATTTTCATAACAACTCCAAAATCTCCAAAAATAAAAGTTGTTCAAAATCAAAAGTTCTACAACTTTGCTTTTATAACCATCTCCTAATTCGGTCTAGATTTTGAAATCAACTTTTGAATTTGAATAGGGAACTTTAACGAATTACGCCTTTTTTGAATTACTCAAAATTTTTCTAAACAACTTGAAAAACTCCAAAAACAAACTTTGTATAACTTGCCAAGCTCTACACTTTTGCTTTTGGGATCAACCCCAAATTATGCTTAGATTTTGAAATGGGTTTTCAGGGTAGGATTAAAATGCTGAAAAGCGGGGTTTTCTCGAAAAATTCAAAATCCAAACAAACTTTGAACTAGAGTTAACCAATACAATTCAACACATACCACATGAATATAAACTTGTTTTAATGTATGCATCTCAAAGTTTTCACAAAATGCCAAATGCTTTGCAATGCATATGATGACATGTTAGGTTTTAGTATTTTAAACACCCGAGGTGTTACAATCCTTCCCCCTAAAAGAAATCTCGCCCCGAGATTCATAGCCATAGAGTAAGTAATGGAAAAGGAAATGTGTCAATCCAAAAACATCTAGAACTTTTCCATAAAACAACTGAGGTTCTTTTACATAACACAATTTGAAGTAACCGAGCTCAACTAACATTATTCTATTCTATACTGACGCTAGAAACTCTGGAAACTTTTCTAACAAGTAATCTTCTGATTCCCATGTAGCTTCCTCTTCTGAATGTTGATTCCATTGTATCTTGTAGAACTTTATTGTTCTCCTCCGAGTAACACGATCTTTCTGATCCAACACTCGGATAGGATATTCTGAATAAGTCAGATCTGGTTCAAGTTCCACTCCTTCAACTTCAACATTCCGCTCAGGCACTCGGAGGCACTTCTTCAACTGAGACACATGGAACACATCATGTACAGCTGATAAATGTTTGGGTAATTTCAAGCGATAGGCCACCTTTCCATACCTCTCCAAAATTTGAAATGGTCCAATATATCGAGGTGCCAACTTGCCTTTAACACCAAAACGGTTAACTCCCTTCATTGGTGATACTTTTAGATATACAAAATCTCCTTTGTTAAACACCAATGGTCTCCGCTGCTCATCCACATAACTCTTTTGGGCGGGACTGAGCTATTTTCAAATTACTCAGATTTGCCTAACCTTGTCTTCCGCTTTCTTTCACAAGGTCAACTCCAAAGAATCTTCTTTCTCCGGGCTCCACCAACTCAAATGATGTTCGCACACCCACGGCCATAGAGTGCTTCAAATGGAGCCATTCTAATGCTTTTCTCGATAACTATTATTATATGAGAACTCAGCCAAAGGTAAGCATTCGTCCCACTTGTTGGAATAATTAAGGACACAACACCTTAACATATCTTCAAGCACTTGATTGACTCTTTCACCATTCCATCGGTCATGGATGATAAGCTGTACTATACAGGAGCTTGGTATCCATTCCGGAATTATTACCGCCTTCATCATCACTTTCATTGATCATTACTAATTCTTCATGATCTTCTTCTTCTTCCTCTTCCGATTCGCTATCATCGGCAAGGATGACACCGGGGTCCATGGCATCAGCTTGAGGCTCATGATTCGGGTTTAGTAGATTGCTAAGCCTATGAACTTCCTCATATAGATAGGTATTATGTTCTTCTAAATCTTCTACATAGAACTCTAGCTCATGAGTTCTAGCTCTAGCTACATTCTCCCTATGCCTGGCTTCATTTCGTCCCTCCACCGTACGAACTAACATGCTTTCGTAGTTCCTGTGTGCAGTGGTGAGACGCCTCAATTGATCCTGTAATTCTCCTACCTGTATAGCATCCAACGCCCTATCTCTAGTAGCTTGTGCTAACTCTGTAGAAATCCTTTGTATCTCCGCCTGGGGATCAGGCCTAGAACTACTACTGCTAGCACCATCGTTTCTAGGGGCAAGTTGGTCATGAGGAACTCCTTTGGGTCCAGTGGACTTACGGGGCGTCATCTTGGTACGAGCCATACTGTAGGAAGCCAATTTAATCCAAATAAGACCATTTGATCAAAATCCAATAAGTAGCTAAGATGGATTACATTACTCAAACCAGACTCACTACTCAACTCTAGACTAAGAGGTGAAGGAAGTAACGGGTGAATTATTCATGATGCATGAATCATTCTTACGAACAAAAACATCAAAGTTTATAATGCACATAAACAACATTTATTTTTTTATATAGGGCATAGTAATATAACTACTCCACCACACAAAACCTTTTTAATCAAATAAGGAATGGTGAGAAAGAAATAAGATAAGTCAGAAGCAATTTGGACCAAATTAATCAAGTTAAATTTAGTCATCCCAAATCATTTTGAAGTTTTTGTAAACCAATACCACAAAAACTTTGTAACGATCGCTCTGATACCATTTTGTGGCAGAACCTCCTAAATTATAGGGCCCACATGCATCTGGCACTGTCCAACGACCTTTGACATCTATGCATATGTTCCTGGTAATTTAAGAAGATTGTCGGGTGTCCTCGGGGAACCCCGAATCATCCATGATTTCGGCGGTGATCACATTACGAGTCATTGCAGTATTACAACAGTTTATTCAAATAAATACATCAGAGTAAAAGTAGCGGAAGACTTATAATAACATAGTTTACAAACCATTTGTTTCAAACCATACAACTAAGTTCGATATTAATATAAACCAAAGTAGTGGAGCGGCATTATAATATAATACAAAACACACAATGAGGCTGCCCTGCCCAAGGGCCACACAATTAGTTCTCAACATCATCACAAGGTACAACTGTCATGTAGCATGATCCACAACAGATCTGCTCATGAGACTCACCTGCAACAAGGGTCAACGAACCCTGAGTACAAAAGTACTCAACAAGACTTAACCGAAGTAAGAATTAAAAGAACGCAGGAATGCGGTGCTCATGGGATTCAAGGTATGGTTTTAGCAATAATCAAAGTTATTTTATGAAAAGCTCTTTGACAAAATTCTTTGTTTCAACAGTTTAAACTTCATAAAATCATATACAAAGATGACACGATCCGTAATGAGATCATGAAACTTCATATCCAACACCTTCATCAACCATTCTCAAGTTCCAGTTATTAATTACTACGATGATGAACAGTGAGTTGAGTCTCCATAACCGAGGAGCAACGACGATCCGAACCGATTATAAACCCAGCTGGGGATTCCAGACCACACGACATATGCAGGTCCCTGACCTACATATACCAACCTATTCTCGGATCCTCTAAAACAAGAATGGGTCTGCGCCACCCGAGAATACAGTACTCCACCAATCCAGCCCATTGCCACGTGGGTACACGCTATTCCCGCCATCTCTCCACTCCCAGTGCGCGAGTAGCCATTCTCGTAATAGAATTGCCAAGTTCAAAGCTTACGGAGTATGTGGTTAGTACTACAAATTCTCACCTCATGCAATTCAACAACGGACGTGCCTTAATCGACACACAGCAGAAGATCCCGCCACAAGACCTCCATGTCTTGTGGCTCACACACACCGAGTCCGCCCGGTCTAGATTTATTACTCCACATTCCCATATCACATGCTAACATAATTAACCAATGTTCCATTTAAAACTTGCGGTGTGGCGTGTAGTCACCCGACTTTCATCATTCTACGATAGCTAAGCAAAACTAGGCATATATACTTAATTTAAAACTCGGTAATATGGTAAATATGGAATAACAAGGGTAGTAATGCACCAATTAGGCTTTTACCTAACTCCTAATCACTTAATGCAAAGAATGGAAAGCAAAAGCAAAATTAATTTGTAAAACACAAGGTAGGGTTGTATGCATCCGGGGCTTGCCTTCGTTGATTTAAAAAGTCCGGCTCTTTGCGACGCTTCACAAGTATTCGGTTCGACCTCAATAGACGGATTTACCTCCTCAACAACTTGATTAACTACCACGTTTTCACCTTCATTCACTACACGTAATACAATGCCATGTTTAACATGATGCGGAATACGAAATATGATGCTCGATGATGGATACAAGAATCAACAATTTGAATACAACTTTCCTTCGCGGTACAGTTGCAAGTCAAACAAACTAAATCTTTTTCGTAACACATACATCAACTGCCAAGGATCATTAACAACAAATGACCCAAGGTCATCACTCAATCCAAAATTACAAACAAAACCTAAATCACTAAAGGTTACTATTTGCTTTTATGAATTAATTATTTAATTCAAAATTATGAAATAAATCAACTTATTCCAATTGAACTAAACATTTTTGTAAATGTTCATTACATGATAAATAAGTGGCAAAACAAATTTCATAATTTTTGGACAAGTAAATAAGCCTAGAAAATTCATGAAAATCCATTTATTAATAAATTGAGCAATTTTTATCACATTCAAAAAGTACTGAAAAACATTATTTCATATTTTTATTAAATACTTTACACCACAGAGAAGTCACACAAAAATTTTCATAATTTTTGGAGCTCTAAATAAATCTACACAAAAATAACAAAAATAGACACTATTCATTCAAATCTGAAAATAGAAAAATCCATTTGAACGCTGAGTCACTGACATGGTGACCCCACCTGTCATCCCCTTCCTCCCGCTTTGACTACGGCGATGATGGTGCTGACCGGCGATATCTCGACGACGGCGAGATCAACGGCGATGGCGAAGGCACTATCATGATCACTACATCACGGCGCACCGATTTGTGGCACAAACACGACCAATTACTGCCTGGACCGAGCACTACGCCGGCCATGGCGGCTGCGGTGGCACGGCGACACAACAATGGCGAAACGAAGCTGAAAACAGAGAAACAGAGGGCATGGGAAGGTCCAGTAGCTCACCACGAACACGCTGGAGCAAAGAATGAGACCGGATAAGCTACGAGGACACAGGTCGACGTTGACAGCGGTCACGGTGGAGCGATCTTCGACGACGGCGATGCTCCGGTAGCTATGGTAGTCAAAATGAGAAACCAATAGGTCACAAAGCACTACATCAATGCGGCGAAGCCGAAGCAAGACTCAGCAAGGGCAGAGACTCACCGTAGTGCACTGGCCACGACGACGCGGGCTCGACGGCGGGACGACCGGCCGTGGAGAAGAAATACGACGAGTGACGGTTCCCGGTGAAATTAAGCCGAATTGATGGGTTGGCTAAGCGCGCAAGGATAAGGCGGAGCTAAAGGATGCTTTGCTGCAACGGCAGAGGCACTGGTTCGACGACGAGAGCTCACCGGAGATGATCGGCAACATCGGGAAAAACAGAGGGCGAAGGAAGAACAACGACGACGGCGTCGGAGCTTTATAGGGCGGCCAAGGAAGCATGGAGAAGCCACGGCGACGCCTTTCCCGCGCCAGCGCGAAGCCAAGACCGCCACGCGCGTGCCTGGAACGCCGAAGAAGGTCGCCGGCGGTGAGTCGGCTTCCACGGTTACTGTTCACAGTAATTACAAGTTTGCCATTCGCCAAAATTCACAAATTACTCTCAAATTTTCATAACAACTCCAAAATCTCCAAAAATAAAAGTTGTTCAAAATCAAAAGTTCTACAACTTTGCTTTTATAACCATCTCCTAATTCGGTCTAGATTTTGAAATCAACTTTTGAATTTGAATAGGGAACTTTAACGAATTACGCCTTTTTGAATTACTCAAAATTTTTCTAAACAACTTGAAAAACTCCAAAAACAAACTTTGTATAACTTGCCAAGCTCTACACTTTTTCTTTTGGGATCAACCCCAAATTATGCTTAGATTTTGAAATGGGTTTTCAGGGTAGGATTAAAATGCTGAAAAGCGGGGTTTTCTCGAAAAATTCAAAATCCAAACAAACTTTGAACTAGAGTCAACAAATACAATTCAACACATACCACATGAATATAAACTTGTTTTAGTGTATGCATCTCAAAGTTTTCACCAAATGCCAAATGCTTTCCAATGCATATGATGACATGTCAGGTTTTAGTATTTTAAACACCCGAGGTGTTACAAGCATATGGTACATTCGGCGTAAACCTGGCGCCTATCTTGCGTCAGGATTAGCACTATCTCCACATGGACCAAATCGAGCTTCCACTTGAGCCTCATCACCTAGGAGTACCATCGGGTGCGTCCAAAGTGATTTCTAAGCCTATGGTACATTTGACCCGAAACCGAGCACCTATCTTGCATCGACACTAACAAAGTTTAAAACGGACTGAAACGAGATTCCACATGACCAACGTCACCTAGGAGATCCATTGGATGCGTCCAAAATGATTTCTATGCCTATGGTACATTCAACGCAAACCGTGCACCGATCTTGCGTCAAGATTAGCACTCTCTCCAAGACGATTTATGAGCCTATGGTATGTTTGGCGCAAACCGTGCACCTATCAAACACTGTCTCCAAATGGACCAAAATGAGATTCCACATGACCCACGTCACCTAGGAGTTCTATCGGGTGTGTCCAAAATGATTTTCGAGCCTGTGGAATATTCGGCACAAACCGTGCACCTATCTTGCGTCAATATTAGCACTATCTCCAAACGGACTGAAACGAGCATCCACTTGAGCTTTGTCACCTAGGAGTACCATCGGGTGCGTCGAAAACAATTTCTGAGCCTATGTTTGGCGCAAACCGTGCACCTATCTTGCACCGACACTTACATTGTCTCCAAACAGACTGAAATGAGTTTCCACATAACCCACGTCACCTAGGAGTTCTATCGGGTGTGTCCAAAATGACTTCCAAGCATATGGTACGTTCGGCGTAAACCTGGCGCCTATCTTGCGTCAGGATTAGCACTATCTCCAAATGGACCAAATCGAGCTTCCACTTGAGCCTCATCACCTAGGAGTACCATCGGGTGCGTCTAAAATGATTTTTGAGCCTATGGTACATTTGACACGAAACCGAGCACCTATCTTGCATCAACACTAACACAGTTTAAAACGGACTGAAATGAGATTCTACATGACCAACGTCACCTAGGAGATCCATCGGTGCATCCAAAGTGATTTCTAAGCCTATGGTACATTCAACGCAAACCGTGCACCTATCTTGTGTCAATATTAGCGCTCTCTCCAAACGGACCGAAACGAGCTTCCACTTCAGCCTCGTCACCTAGGAGTACCATCGGGTAAGTCCAAGACGATTTCTGATCCTATGGTATGTTTGACACACACCATGCACGTATCTAACACTGTCTCCAAACGGACCGAAACGACATTCCACAGGACCCACGTCACCAAGCAGTTCTATTGGTTGTGTCCAAAATGACTTCCAAGCATATGGTAGGTTTGGCGTAAACCATGCGCCTAGTCAGGATTAGCACTATCTCCAAGTGGACCAAATCGAGCTTCCACTTGACCCTTGCCACCTAGGAGTACCATCGGGTGCGTCCAAAATGATTTCTGAGCCTATGGTACGTCTTACGTGAAACCGAGCACCTATATTGCTTCGACACTAACACTGTCTCCAAACGGACTGAAACGAGATTCCACATGACCAACGTCACCTAGGAGATCCATTGGGTGCGTCCAAAATGATTTCTATGCCTATGGTACATTCAACGCAAACCGTGCACCGATCTTGCGTCAAGATTAGCACTCTCTCTAAGACGATTTATGAGCCTATGGTATGTTTGGCGCAAACCGTGCACCTATCAAACACTGTCTCCAAATGGACCAAAATGAGATTCCACATGACCCACGTCACCTAGGAGTTCTATCGGGAGTGTCCAAAATGATTTTCGAGCCTGTGGTATGTTCGGCACAAACCGTGCACCTATCTTGCGTCAATATTAGCACTATCTCCAAACGGACTGAAACGAGCATCCACTTGAGCTTTGTCACCTAGGAGTACCATCGGGTGCATCGAAAACAATTTCTGAGCCTATGTTTGGCGCAAACCGTGCACCTATCTTGCACCGACACTTACATTGTCTCCAAACAGACTGAAATGAGTTTCCACATAACCCACGTCACCTAGGAGTTCTATCGGGTTTGTCCAAAATGACTTCCAAGCATATGGTAGATTCGGCGTAAAACTGGCGCCTATCTTGCGTCAGGATTAGCACTATCTCCAAATGGACCAAATCGAGCTTCCACTTGAGCCTCATCACCTAGGAGTACCGTCGGGTGCGTCTAAAACGATTTTTGAGCCTATGGTACATTTGACCCGAAACCGAGCACCTATCTTGCATCGACACTAACAAAGTTTAAAACGGACTGAAACGAGATTCCACATGACCAACGTCACCTAGGAGATCCATCGGTGCATCCAAAGTGATTTCTAAGCTATGGTACATTCAACGCAAACCGTGCACCTATCTTGTGTCAAGATTAGCGCTCTCTCCAAACGGACCGAAACGAGCTTCCACTTCAGCCTCGTCACCTAGGAGTACCATCGGGTAAGTCCAAGATGATTTCTGAGCCTATGGTATGTTTGACACAAACCGTGCACCTATCTAACACTATCTCCAAACGGACCGAAACGACATTCCACAGGACCCACGTCACCTAGCAGTTCTATTGGTTGTGTCCAAAAAGACTTCCAAGCATATGGTAGGTTCGGCGTAAACCATGTGCCTAGTTAGGATTAGAACTATCTCCAAGTGGACCAAATCAAGCTTCCACTTGAGCCTTGCCACGTAGGAGTACCATCGGGTGTGTCTAAAATGATTTCTGAGCCTATGGTACGTCTTACGCGAAACCGAGCACCTATATTGCTTCGACACTAACACTGTCTCCAAACGGACTGAAACGAGATTCCACATGACCAACGTCACCTAGGAGATCCATCGGGTGCGTCCAAAATGATTTCTATGCCTATGGTACATTCAACGCAAACCGTGCACCGATCTTGCGTCAAGATTAGCACTCTCTCCAAGACGATTTCTGAGCCTATGGTATGTTTGACGCAAACCGTGCACCTATCAAACACTGTCTCCAAATGGACCAAAATGAGATTCCACATGACCCACGTCACCTAGGAGTTCTATCGGGTGGGTCCAAAATGATTTTTGAGCCTGTGGTATGTTCGGCACAAACCGTGCACCTATCTTCTTGCGTCAATATTAGCACTATCTCCAAACGGATGAAATGAGCATCCACTTGAGCTTTGTCACCTAGGAGTACCATCAAAAGGCGTCGAAAACAATTTCTCGAGCCTATGTTTATCACAAACCGTGCACCTATCTTGCACCGACACTTACATTATCTCCAAACGGACTGAAATGAGATTCCACATAACCCACGTCACCTAGGAGTTCTATCGGGTGTGTCCAAAATGACTTCCAAGCATATGGTACATTCAAGCGAAAACTTTGCGCTATCTTGCGTCAGATTAGCACTATCTCCAAACGGACCAAATCGAGCTTCCACTTGAGCCTCATCACCTAGGAGTACCATCGGAAAAGCGTCTAAAACAAATTTTGATCCTATGGTACATTTGACGCGTAAACCGAGCACCTATCTTGCATCGACACTAACACGGTTTAAAACGGACTGAAACGAGATTCCACATGACCAACGTCACCTAGGAGATCCATCGGTGCATCCAAAGTGATTTCTAAGCCTATGGTACATTCAACGCAAACCATGCACCTATCTTGTGTCAAGATTAGCGCTCTCCAAACGGATGAATCGAAGCTTCACTTCAGCCTCGTCACCAAGGAGTACCATCGGGTGCGTCCAAGACAATTTCTAAGCCTATGGTATGTTTGGCGCAATCCATGCACCTATCTTGCACCGACACTAACACTGTTTAAAACAGACTGAAACGATATTCCACATGACCAATGTCACCTAGGAGATCCATCGGTGCGTCCAAAATGATTTCTAAGCCTATGGTACATTCAACGCAAACCGTGCACCTATCTTGTTTCCAGAATAGCGCTCTCTCCAAACAGACCGAATCGAGCTTCCACTTCAGCCTCGTCACCTAAGCGAACCATCGGGTGCGTCCAAGATGATTTTCTGAGCCTATGGTATGTTTGGCGCAAACTGTGCACCTATCTAACACTGTCTCCAAACGGACCTAAACGAGATTCCACATGACCCACGTCACCTAGCAGTTCTATCGGTTGTGTCCAAAATGACTTCCAAGCATATGGTAGGTTCGGCGTAAACCATGCGCCTATCTTGCGTCAGGAATAGCACTATCTCTAAATGGACCAAATCAAGCTTCCACTTGAGCCTCGCCACCTAGGAGTACCATCGGGTGCGTCTAAAATGATTTCTGAGCCTATGGTACGTCTTATGCGAAACTGAGCACCTATATTGCTTCGACACTAACACTGTCTCCAAACGGGCCGAAATGAGATTCCACATGACCCACGTCACCTAGGAGTTCTATCGGTTGTGTCCAAAATGACTTCCAAGCATATGGTAGGTTTGGCGTAAACCATGCACCTATCTTGCGTCAGGGTTAGCACTATCTCCAAATGGACCAAATCGAGCTTCCACTTGAGCCTCGTCACCTAGGAGTACCATCGGGTGCGTCTAAAACGATTTCTGAGCCTATGGTACGTTTGACGCGAAACCGAGCACCTATCTTGCATCGACACTAACACTGTCTCCAAACGGACTGAAACGAGATTCCACATGACCAACATCACCAAGGAGATCCATCGGGTGCGTCCAAAACAATTTCCAAGCCTATGGTACATTCAGCGCAAACCATGCACCTATCTTGCGTCAAGATTAGTACTCTCTCCAAACGGACCGAATCGAGCTTCAACTTGAGCCTCGTAAACTTGGAGTAACATCGGGTGCGTCCAAGACCATTTCTAACCCTATGGTATGTTTGGGGCAAACCGTGCAACTATCTAACACTGTCTCCAAACAGACCGAAATGAGATTCCACATGCCCCACGTCACATAGGAGTTCTATTAGGTGTGTCCAAAATGATCTTCGAGCCTATGGTATGTTCGGCGCAAACTGTGCACCTATCTTGCGTCACCATTAGCACTATCTCCAAATGGACTAAAACAAGCATCCACTAGAGCATCATCACATAGGAGTACCATCGGGTGCGTCCAAAACGATTTCTGAGCCTATGGTACATTCAACGCAAACCGTGCACCTATCTTGCGTCAAGATTAGCACTCACTCCAAACGCACCGAATCGAGCTTCCACTTGAGCCTCGTCACTTAGGAGTACCATCGGGTGCGTCCAAGACGATTTCTGAGCCTATGGTATGTTTGGCGCAAACCGTGCACCCATCTAACACTATCTCCAAATGTCTTCCATGCATATGCTAGGTTCAGCGTAAACCATGCACCTATCTTGTGTCAGGATTAGCACTATCTCCAAATGGACCAAATCGAGCTTCCACTTGAGCCTTGTCACCTAGGAGTATCATCGGGTGCGTCTAAAATGATTTCTGAGCCTATGGTATGTCTGACGCGAAACCGAGCACCTATCTTGCTTCGACACTAACACTGTCTCCAAACGGACCGAACCGAGATTCCACGTGTCCAACGCCACCTAGGAGATCCATCGGGTGCGCCCAAAACGATTTCTATGCCTATGGTACATTCAACGCAAACCTTGCACCTATCTTGCATCAAGATTAGCACTGTCTCCAAATGGACCGAATCGAATGTCCACTTGAGCCTCGTCACCTAAGAGGACCATTGGGTGCGTCCAAGACGATTTCTATGCCTCTGGTATGTTTGGGGAAAACCGTGCACCTATCTAACACTATCTCCAAACAGACAGAAATGAGAATCCACATGACCCACATCACTTAGGAGTTCTATCAGGTGTGTCCAAAACGACTTCCAAGCAAATGGTATGTTCCTTGTAAACCTTGCACCTATCTTGCGTCAGGATGAGCACTATCTTCAAATGGACCAAATCGAGCTTCCACTTGAGCCTCGTCACCTAGGAGTACCATCGGGTGCGTCTAAAATGATTTCTGAGCCTATGGTATGTTTGACGCAAAACCGAGCACCTATCTTGCATCGACAATAACACTATCTCCAAACAGACTAAAACGAGATTCCACATAACCAACCTCACCTAGGAGATCCATCGGGCGCGTCCAAAATGATTTCTAAGCTTATGGTACATTCAACGCAAACCGTGCACCTATCTTGCGTCAAGATTAGCACTCTCACCAAACGGACCGAATCGAGCTTCCACTTGAGCCTCGTCACCTAGGAGTACCATCGGGTGCGTCCAAGATGATTTTCGAGCCTATGGTATGTTCGACGCAAACCGTGCACCTATCCAACACTATATACAAACGGACCAAAATGAGGTTCCACATGACCCACATCACCTAGGAGTTCTATCGGGTGTGTCCAAACTAACTTCCAAGCATATGGTAGGTTCGGCGTAAGTCATGCACCTATCTTGCGTCAAGATTAGCACTATCTCCAAATGGACCAAATCTAGCTTCCCTTGAGCATCGTCACCTAGGAGTACCATCGGGTGCATCTAAAATGATTTCTAAGCCTATGGTATGTTTGACGTGACACCGAGCACCTATCTTGCTTCGACACTAACAGTGTCTCCAAACGGACTGAAACGAGATTCCACATGACCAACGTCAACTAGGAGATCCATCGGATGCGTCCAAAATGATTTCTAAGCCTATGGTACACTCAACACAACCCGTGCACCTATCTTGCGTCAACATTAGCACTCCCTCCAAATGGACCGAATCGACCTTCCACTAGAGCCTCATCACCTAGGTGTACCATCGGGTATGTCCAAGACGATTTCTAAGCCTATGGAATGTTTGGGGCAAACCGTGCACCTATCTAACACTTCCTCCAAACGGATGGAAGTGAGATTCCACATGACCCACGTCACCTAGGAGTTCTATCGGGTGTGTCCAAAATGACTTCCAACCATATGGTTCATTCGACGTAAACCATGCACCTATCTTATGTCAGGATTAGCACTATCTCCAAGTGGACCAAATCGAGCTTCCACTTGAGCATCGTCACTTAGGAGAACCATCGGCTGTATCTAAAATGATTTCTGAGCCTATGGTACGTTTGACGCGAAATCGAGCACCTATCTTGCATCGACACTAACACTGTCTCCAAACGGACTGAAACGAGATTCCACATGACCAACGACACCAAGGAGATCCATCGGGTGCGTCCAAAATGATTTCCAAGCCTATGGTACATTCAACGCAAATTGTGCACCTATCTTGCGTCAAGATTAGCACTCTCCCCAAACGGACCGAATAGAGCTTGCACTTGAGCGTCGTCACCTAGGAGTACCATCGGGTGTGTCCAAAACGATTTTTAAGCCTATGGTATCTTTGGCGCAAACCGTGCACCTATCTAACACTGTCTCCAAATGGACCAAAATAAGATTCCACATGGCCCACGTCACCTAGGAGTTCTATCGGGAGTGTCCAAAATGACTTCCAAGCATATGGTAGGTTCGGCGTAAACCATGCACCTATCGTGCGTTAGGATTAGCACTATCTCCAAGTGGACCAACTCGAGCTTCCACTTGAGCATCGTCACCTAGGAGTACCATCGGGTTCATCTAAAACGATTTCTGAGCCTACGGTACGTTTGATGCGAAACCAAGCACCTATCTTGCATCGACACTAACACTGTATCCAAACAGACTGAAGTGAGAGTCCACATGACAAACGTCACCAAGGAGATCCATCGGGTGCGTCCAAAACAATTTCCAAGCCTATGGTACATTCAATGCAAATTGTGCACCTATCTTGCGTCAAGATTAGCACTGTCTCCAAATGGACCAAATCGAGCTTCCACTTAAGCCTCGTCACCTAGGAGTACCATCGGCTGGATCCAAGATGATTTCTGAGACTATGGTACGTTTGGCCCAAACCTTGAACCTATCTAACACTGTCTCCAAACGGACCGAAATGATATTCCACACGACCCACGTCACCTAGGAGTTCTATCGGGTGTGTCCAAAATGATTTTCGTGCCTTTGGTATGTTTGGCACAAACCGTGCACCTATCTTCCGTCAACATTAGCACTATCTCCAAACGGACAAACCGTCAACATTAGCACCATCGGGTGCGTCCAAAACGATTTCTGAGCCTATGGTATGTTTGGCGCAAACCGTGCACCTATCTTGCACCGACAATAACACTGTCTCCAAACGGACCGAGATGAGATTCCACATGACCCACGTCACCAAGGAGTTCTATCGGGTGTGTCCAAAACGACTTCCAAGCATATGGTATGGTCAGCTTAAACCATGTACCTATCTTGCGTCAGGATTAGCACTCGCTCTAAATGGACCAAATCGAGCTTCCACTTGAGCATCAACACCTAGGAGTACCATCAGGTTCGGCTAAAATGATTTTGAGCCTATGGTACGTTTGACGCGAAACCAAGCACCTATCTTGCATCGACACTAACACTGTATCCATACGGAATGAAACGAGATTCCATATGACCAACGTCACCAAGGAGATCTGTCGGGTGCGTCCAAAATGATTTCCAAGCTTATGGTACATTCAACGCAAACCGTGCACCTATCTTGCGTTAAGATTAGCACTGTCTCCAAACGGACCGAATCGACCTTCCACTTGAGCCTCATCACCTAGGAGTACCATCGGGTGCGTCCAAGATGATTTCTAAGCCTATGGTATCTTTGGCGCAAACCGGGCACCTATCTAACACTGTCTGCAAACGGACCGAAATGAGATTCCACATGACCCACGTCACCTAGGAGTTCTATCGAGTGTGTCCAAAATGACTTCCAAGCATATGGTAGGTTCAGCATAAACCATGCCCCTATCTTGCGTCAGGATTAGCACTATCACCAAATTCACCAAATCGAGCTTCCACATGAGCATCGTCTCCTAGGAGTACCATCGGGTAAGTCTAAAACAATTTCTGAGCCTATGGTATGTTTGACGCAAAACTAAGCACCTATCTCGTATTGACACTAACACTGTATACAAACGGACTGAAACGAGATTCCACATGACCAACGTCAACAAGGAGATCCATCGGGTGCGTCCAAAATGATTTCCAAGCCTATGGTATAGTCAACGCAAACCATGCACCAATCTTGCATCAAGATTAGCACTCTCTATAAATGGACCGAATCGAGCTTCCACTTGAGCCTCGTCACCTAGGAGTAGCATCTAAAAGCGTCCAAGACAATTTTTGAGACTACGGTATGTTTGGCGCAAACCGTGCACTATCTTACACTTCCTTCAAACGGACGGAAGTGAGATTCCACATGACTCACGTCACCTAGGAGTTCTATCGGGTGTGTCCAAAATGACTTCCAACCATATGGTTCATTCGATGTAAACCATGCACCTATCTTTATGTCGATTAGCACTATCTCCAAGTGGACCAAATTGAGCTTCCACTTGAGCATCGTCACCTTGGAGTACCATCGGCTGCATCTAAAATGATTTCTGAGCCTATGGTACGTTTGACGCGAAATCGAGCACCTATCTTGCATCGACACTAACACTGTCTCCAAACGGACTGAAACGAGATTCCACATGACCAACGACACCTAGGAGATCCATCGGGTGCGTCCAAAACGATTTCCAAGCCTATGGTACATTCAACGCAAATTGTGCGACTATCTTGCGTCAAGAATAGCACTCTCCCCAAACGGACCGAATTGAGCTTGCACTTGAGCCTCGTCACCTAGGAGCACCATCGGGTGCGTCCAAAACTATTTTTAAGCCTATGGTATCTTTGGCGCAAACCGTGCACCTATCTAACACTGTCTCCAAATGGACCGAAATAAGATTCCACATGGCCCACGTCACCTAGGAGTTCTATCGGGAGTGTCCAAAATGACTTCCAAGCATATGGTAGGTTCGGCGTAAACCATGCACCTATCGTGCGTTAGGATTAGCACTATCTCCAAGTGGACCAACTCGAGCTTCCACTTGAGCATCGTCACCTAGGAGTACCATCGGGTTCATCTAAAACGATTTCTGAGCCTACGGTACGTTTGATGCGAAACCAAGCACCTATCTTGCATCGACACTAACACTGTATCCAAACAGACTGAAGCGAGAGTCCACATGACAAACGTCACCAAGGAGATCCATCGGGTGCGTCCAAAACAATTTCCAAGCCTATGGTACATTCAATGCAAATTGTGCACCTATCTTGCGTCAAGATTAGCACTGTCTCCAAATGGACCAAATCGAGCTTCCACTTAAGCCTCGTCACCTAGGAGTACCATCGGCTGGATCCAAGATGATTTCTGAGACTACAGTACGTTTGGCCCAAACCGTGAACCTATCTAACACTGTCTCCAAACGGACCGAAATGATATTCCACACGACCCACGTCACCTAGGAGTTCTATCGGGTGTGTCCAAAATGATTTTCGTGCCTTTGGTATGTTTGGCACAAACCGTGCACCTATCTTCCGTCAACATTAGCACTATCTCCAAACGGACAAACCGTCAACATTAGCACCATCGGGTGCGTCCAAAACGATTTCTGAGCCTATGGTATATTTGGCGCAAACCGTGCACCTATCTTGCACCGACACTAACACTGTCTCCAAACGGACCGAGATGAGATTCTACATGACCCACGTCACCAAGGAGTTCTATCGGGTGTGTCCAAAACGACTTCCAAGCATATGGTATGGTCAGCTTAAACCATGTACCTATCTTGCGTCAGGATTAGCACTCGCTCCAAATGGACCAAATCGAGCTTCCACTTGAGCATCAACACCTAGGAGTACCATCAGGTTCGTCTAAAATGATTTTGAGCCTATGGTACGTTTAACGCGAAACCAAGCACCTATCTTGCATCGACACTAACACTGTATCCATACGGAATGAAACGAGATTCCATATGACCAACGTCACCAAGGAGATCTGTCGGGTGCGTCCAAAATGATTTCCAAGCTTATGGTACATTCAACGCAAACCGTGCACCTATCTTGCGTTAAGATTAGCACTGTCTCCAAACGGACCGAATCGACCTTCCACTTGAGCCTCATCACCTAGGAGTACCATCGGGTGCGTCCAAGCTGATTTCTAAGCCTACCGTATCTTTGGCGCAAACCGGGCACCTATCTAACAATGTCTGCAAACGGACCGAAATGAGATTCCACATGACGCACGTCACCTAGCAATTCTAAGGGTTGTGTCCAAAATGACTTCCAAGCATATGGTAGGTTCGGCATTAACCATGCGCCTATCTTGCGTCAGGATTAGCACTATCTCCAAATTCACCAAATCGAGCTTCCACATGAGCATCGTCTCCTAGGCGTACCATCGGGTAAGTCTAAAACAATTTATGAGACTATGGTATGTTTGACGCAAAACTGAGCACCTATCTCGTATCGACACTAACACTGTATACGAACGGACTGAAACGAGATTCCAATGACCAACGTCACCAAGGTGATCCATCGGGTGCATCCAAAACAATTTCCAAGCCTATGGTATAGTCAACGCAAACCATGGCCCAATCTTGCGTCAAGATTAGCACTCTCTCCAAATGAACCGAATCGAGCTTCCACTTGAGCCTCGTCACCTAGGAGTAGCATCAAAAGGCCCAAGACAATTTTTTGAGACTACAGTATGTTTGGCGCAAAAACTGCACTATCTTGCACCGACACTCAACACTTCCAAACGGACCGAGATGAGATTTCACATGACCCACGTCATCTAGGAGTTCTATCGGTGTGTGCAAAATGACTTCCAAGCATATGGATCATTCGAGGCGTAAACCATGCACCTATCTTGCGTCAGATTAGCACTATCTCCAAGTGTACCAAATCGAGCTTCCACTTGAGCATCGTCACCTAGGAGTACCATCGGTGCATGTAAAATGATTTTCGAGCCTATGGTACGTTTGACGTGAAATCGAGCACCCATCTTGCATCGACACTAACACCTGTCTCCAAACGGAACTAAAACAAGATTCCACATGACCAACGTCACCATGGAGATCCATCGGGGTGCGCCCAAAACGATTCCTAAGCCTATGGTACATTCAACACAAACCGTGCAACTATCTTGCGTCAAGATTAGCACTCTCTCCAAACGGACCGAATCGAGCTTCCACTTGAGCATCGTCACCTAGGAGTACCATTGGGTGCATCCAAGACGATTTCTAAGCCTATGGTATGTTTTTGCTAAAACCGTGCACCTATCTAACACCTGCTCCAAATGGACCGATATAAGATTCCACATGACCCACGTCACCTAGGAGTTCTATCGGGTGTGTCCAAAACGACTTCCATGCATATGGTACATTCGGCGTAAACGTTGCGCCTATGTTGCGTAGGATTAGCACTATCTCCAAATGGACCAAATCGAGCTCCCACTTGAGCCTCGTCACCTAGGAGAACCATCGGGTGTGTCTAAAACGATTTTTGAGCCTATGGTACGTTTGACGCAAAACCGATCACCTATCTTGCATCGACACTAACACTGTTTAAAACTGACTGAAATGAGATTCCACATGACCAACGTCACCTATGAGATCCATCGGTGCGCCCAAAATGATTTCTAAGCCTATGGTACATTCAATGCAAATTGTGCACCTATCTTGTGTCAAGATTAGCGCTCTCTCCAAATGGACCAAATCGAGCTTCCACTTAAGCCTCATCACCTAGGAGTACCATCATCCGTGCGGATCCAAGATGATTTCGAGCCTATGGTATGTTTGGCCCAAACCGTGCACCTATCTAACACCGCTCCAAACGGACCAAACAAGATTCCACATGACCCACGCCACCTAGGAGTTCTATCGGTGTGTCCAAAATGACTTCAAGCATATGGTAGGTTTGGCATAAACCATGCGCCTATCTTGCGTCAGGATTAGCACTATCTCCAAATGGACCAAATCGAGCTTCCACTTGAGCCTCGTGACCTAGGAGTACTATCGGGTGCGTCTAAAATAATTTCTAAGCCTATGGTACGTTTGACGCGAAGCTGAGCACCTATCTTGCATCGACACTAACACTATATCCAAACGGACTGAAACGAGATTCCACATGACCAACGTCACCTAGGAGATCCATCTTGGGCGTCCAAAATAATTTCCAAGCCTACGGTACATTCAGCTCAAACCATGCACCAATCTTGCATCAAGATTAGCACTCTCTCCAAACGGACCGAATCGAGCATCCACTTGAGCGTCATCAGCTAGGAGTACTATCCAAGGCCCAAGACAATTTTTCGAGCCTATGGTATGTTTGGCCAAACCATGCACCTATCAATCACTATCATCAAACGGACAGAAATGAGATTCCACATGACCTAGGTCACCTAGGAGTTCTATCTGGTGTGTCCAAAATGATTTTCATGCCTGTGGTATGTTCGGCACAAACCATGCCCCTATCTTACGTTAACATTAGCACTATCTCCAAACGGACTCAAACGAGCATCCACTTGAGCCTCGTCACCTAGGAGTACCATCGGGTGCGTTCAAAATGATTTTTTGAGCCTATGGTACGCTTTGGCATAAACCAAGCACCTATCTTGCATCGACACTAACATCAGTCTCCAAACGGAATGAAATGAGATTCCACATGACCAACGTCACCTAGGAGTCATATCGGGTGTGTCCAAAATGACTTCCAAGCATATGGTACGTTCGGCGTAAACCATGCACCTATCTTTCGTCAGGATTAGCACTATCTCCAAATGGACCAAATCGAGCTTCCACTTGAGCCTCATCACCTAGGAGTACCATCGGGTCCGCCTAAAAGGATTTTTCGATACTATGGTACTTTTGACCTTAAACCAAGCACCTATCTTGCATCGACACTAATGTCTCTCCAAACGGACCAAACGAGATTCCACATGACCAACGCCACCTAGGAGATCCATCAGTGCGTTGTGTCCAAAATGATTTCTATGCCTATGGTACATTCAACGCAAAAACCATGCACCTATCTTGCGCCAAGATTAGCACTATCTCCAAACGGACCAAATCGAGCTTCCACTTGAGCCTCGTCACCTAGGAGTACCATCGGGTAAGTCTAAAAACAATTTCTAAGCCTATGGTATGTTTGGTAAAAAACCGTGCACCTATCTAACACTTGATCTCCAAATGGACCGATATAAGATTCCACATGACACACGTCACCAACAGTTCCATCGGTGTGTCCAAAATGATTTTGAGCCTATGGTATGTTCAACGCAAACCATGCACATATCTTGCGTAAATTTTAGCACTATCTCCAATCAACCGAATCGAGCATCCACTTGAGCCTTGTCACCTAGGAGTACCATCAAAAGCGCCCAAAACAATTTCTGAGCCTATGGTACGTTTGGCGCAAACCTTGCAACTATCTTGCACCGACACTAACATTGTCTCCAAACGGACTGAAATGAGATTCCACATAACCCACGTAACCTAGGAGTTCTATCGGGTGTGTCCAAAATGACTTCCAAGCATTTGTTACATTCGGCGTAAACCTTGCACCTATCTTGTGTTAGGATTAGCACTATCTCCAACTGGACCAAATCAAGCTTCCACTTGAGCCTCGTCACCTAGGAGTACCATCGGGTGCATCTAAAATGATATTTGAGCCTATGGTACGTTTGACGTGAAACCGGGCACCCATCTTGCATCGACACTAACACTGTCTCCAAATGAACTGAAACGAGAGTCCACATGACCAACGTCACCATGGAGATCCATCGGGTGCAACTAAAACGATTCCTAAGCCTATGGTACATTCAACGCAAACCGGGCACCTATCTTGCGTCAAGATTAGCACTCTCTCCAAACGGACCGAATCGAGCTTCCACTTGAGCCTCGTCACCTAGGAGTACCATCGGGTGCATCCAAGATGATTTCTAAGCCTATGGTATGTTTGAAGCAAACCGGCACCTATCTAACACTGTCTCCAATCGGACCGAAACAAGATTCCACATGACCCATGTCACCTAGCAGTTCTATCGGTTGTGTCCAAAATGACTTCCAAGCATATGGTTGGTTCGGCATAAACCTTGCGCCCATCTTGCGTCAGGATTAGCACTATCTCCAAATGGACCAAATTAAGCTTCCACTTGAGCCTCGTCACCTAGGAGTACCATCGGGTCCGTTAAAAATGATTTCTGAGCCTATGGTACGCTTGAAGTTTAAACCGAGCACCTATCTTGCATCGACACTAACACTGCTCCAAATGGATTGAAACGAGATTCCACATGACCAACGTCACCTAGGAGATCCATCTTGTGCGCCCAAAATGATTTCCAAGCCTATGTTACATTCAAAATAAACCATGCACCGATCTTGCGCCAAGATTAGCACTCTCTCCAAACAGGCCGAATCGAGCTTCCACTTGAGCCTTGTCACCTAGGAGTACCATCGCTTGCATCCAAGACGATTTCTGAGCCTATGGTATGTTTGGCGCAATCCGTGAACCTATCTAACACTATCTCCAAACGGACCAAAATGAGATTCCACTTGACCCACATCACCTAGGAGTTCTATCGGGTGTGTCCAAAATGACTTCCAAGCATATGGTAGGTTCGGCGTAAACAATGCACCTATCTTGCGTCAGGATTAGCACTATCTCCAAATGGACCAAATCAAGCTTCCACTTGAGCCTCGTGACCTAGGAGTACTATCAGGTGCGTCTAAAATGATTTCTATGCCTATGGTACATTTGACGCGAAGCTGAGCACCAATCTTGCATTGACACTAACACTGTATCCAAACGGACTGAAATGAGATTCCACATGACCAACGTCACCTAGGACATCCATCTTGTGCGTCCAAAATGATTTCCAAGCCTATGGTACATTCAGTGCAAACCATGCTCTGATCTTGCATCAAGATTAGCACTCTCTCCAAACGGACCGAATCGAGCTTCCACTTGAGCCTTGTCACCTAGGAGTACCATCGCTTGCATCCAAGATGATTTCTGACCCTACGGTATGATTGGTGCAAACCGTGAACCTATCTAACACCTGCCTTCAAATGGACTAAAATGAGATTCCACTTGACCCACGCCACCCTGGAGTTCTATCTAAAAGGCCCAAAATGACTTCCAAGCATATGGTAGGTTTGGCGTAAACCATGCACCTATTTTGCGTCAGGATTACCACTTTCTCCAAATGGACCAAATCGAGCTTCCACTTGAGCCTCGCGACCTAGGTGTACTATCGGGTGCGTCTAAATTGATTTCTAATCCTATGGTACGTTTGACGTGAAGCCGAGCACCTATCTTGCATCGACACTAACATCAGATCCAAACGGATTGAAACAAGATTCCACATGACCAACGCCACCTAGAGATCCATCTTGTGCGCCCCAAATGATTTCCAAGCCTACGGTACATTCAACAAGAAACCATGCACCAATCTTGCATCAAGATTAGCACTCTCTCCAAACGGACCGAATCGAGAATCCACTTGAGCCTCGTCACCTAGGAGTACTATCAAAAAGGCCCAAGATGATTTTTCGAGCCCATGGTATGTTTGGCGCAAACCGTGCACCTATAAAAACATCACAACAAATGGACGAAAATAAGATTCCACATGACCCACGTCACCTAGGAGTTCTATCTGGTGTGTCCAAAATGGTTTTTGTGCCTGTGGTATGTTCGGCACAAACCGTGCACCTATCTTGCGTTAACATTAGCACGATCTCCAAACGGACTCAAACGAGCATCCACTTGAGCCTCGTCACCTAGGAGTACCATCGGGTGCGTCCAAAACGATTTTTTGAGCCTATGGTACGTTTGGCGCAAACCATGCACCTATCTTGCACCGACACTGACACTGTCTCCAAACGGACCGAAATGAGATTCCACATGACCAACGTCACCTAGGAGTCATATCGGGTGTGTCCAAAATGACTTCCAAGCATTTGTTACATTCGGCGTAAACCTTGCACCTATCTTGCGTTAGGATTAGCACTATCTCCAACTGGACCAAATCGAGCTTCCACTTGAGCCTCGTCACCTAGGAGTACCATCGGGTCCGTCTAAAATGATTTCTGAGCCTATGGTACATTTGATGCGAAACCGAGCACCTATCTTGCATCGACACTAACACTGTCTACAAACAGACTGAAACGAGATTCCACATGACCAACGTCACCATGGAGATCCATCGGGTGCGTCCAAAACGATTCCTAAGCCTATGGCATATTCAACACAAACCGTGCACCTATCTTGCGTCAGATTAGCACTCGCTCCAAACAGCATCAATCGAGCTTCCACTTGAGCCTCGCCACCTAGGAGTACCATCGGGTGCATCCAAGACGCATTTCTAAGCCAATGGTATGTTTGGCGCAAACCGTGCACCTATCTAACAACCTCTCGCAAACGGACCAAATGAGATTCTACATGAACCACGCCACCTAGGAGTTCTATCGAGTGTGTCCAAAATGATTTCCAAGCATATGCTAGGTTCGCATAAACCATGCCCCTATCTTGCGCCCAGATTAGCACTATCACCAAATTCACCAAATCGAGCTTCCACATGAGCATCGCCTCCTAGGAGTACCATCGGGTCCGCTCTAAAATGATTTTCGAGCCTATGGTACGCTTGACGCTAAATCGAGCACCTATCTTGCATCGACACTAACACTTTCTCCAGACGGACTGAAATGAGATTCCACATGACCAATGTCACCTTGGAGATCCATCTAAAGCGCCCAAAATGATTTCCATGCCAATGGTACATTCAAGCGAAACCATGCACCGATCTTTGCGCCAAGATTAGCACTTTCTCCAAACGGGCCAATCGAAGCTTCCACTTGAGCCTTGTCACCTAGGAGTACCATCGCTTGCATCCAAGATGATTTCGAGCCTATGGTATGTTTGGCGCAAAACCGTGAACCTATCTAACACCTGCTCCAAACGGACCAAAATGAGATTCCACTTGACCCACGCCACCTAGGAGTTCTATCGGGTGTGTCCAAAATGACTTCCAAGCATATGGTAGGTTCGGGTAAACCATCCACCTACTTGCGCTAGGATTAGCACTATCTCCAAATGGGCCAAATCGAGCTTCCACTTGAGCCTAGTCACCTAGGAGTACCATCGGGTGCGTTAAAACGCATTTTTGAGCCTATGGTACGCTTTGACGCAAAAACCGATCACCTATATTGGATCGACACTAACACTGCTTAAAACGGATCAAACGAGATTCCACATGACCAACGCCACTTAGGAGATCCATCGGCAAGGCCCAAAATGATTTCTAAGCCTATGGTACATTCAACGCAAACCGTGCACCTATCTTGTGTCAAGATTAGCGCTTCTCCAAACGGACCGAATTGAGCTTCCACTTCAGCCTCGCCACCTAGGTGTACCATCCATTTGTACCAAGATGATTTTTGACACTATGGTATGTTTGACGCAAAACCGCAACTATCTAACACCGCTCCAAATGGACCGAAATGAGATTCCACTTGACCCACGCCACCTAGCGCTTCTATCGGTTGTGTCCAAAATGACTTCCAAGCATATGGTTGGTTCGGCATAAACCTTGCACCCATCTTGCGCCAAGATTAGCACTATCTCCAAATGGACCAAATTGAGCTTCCACTTGAGCCTCGTCACCTAGGGAGTACCATCGGGTCCGCTCTAAAATGATTTTGAGCTTATGGTACGCTTGACACCTAAACCGAGCACCTATCTTGCATCGACACTAACACTGCTCCAGATGGATCAAACGAGATTCCACATGACCAACGCCACCTAGGAGATCCATCTTGTGCGCCCAAAATGATTTCCAAGCCTATGGTACATTCAAATTAAACCATGCACCGATCTTGCGCCAAGATTAGCACTTTCTCCAAACGGGTCAATCGAAGCTTCCACTTGAGCCTTGTCACCTAGGAGTACCATCGCTGCATCCAAGACGATTTCTAAGCCTATGGTATGTTTGGTGCAAACCGTGAACCTATCTAACACCGCTTCACAAACGGACCAAAATGAGATTCCACTTGACCCAAGTCACCTAGGAGTTCTATCGGTGTGTCCAAAATGACTTCCAAGCATATGGTAGGTTCGGTGTAAACCATCCACCTATCTTGCGCCAGATTAGCACTATCTCCAAATGGACCAAATCGAGCTTCCACTTGAGCCTCGTGACCTAGGAGTACTATCGGGTGCGCCTAAAATGATTTCTAAGCCTATGGTACGATTGACTTAAAGCCGAGCACCTATCTTGCATCGACACTAACATCAGATTCAAACGGATGAAATGAGATTCCACATGACCAACGCCACCTAGGAGATCCATCTTGTGGGTCCAAAATGATTTCCAAGCCTATGGTACATTCAGCAAAAACCATGCACCAATCTTGCATCAAGATTAGCAACTCTCTCCAAACGGACCGAATCGAGCATCCACTTGAGCCTCGCCACCAAGGAGTACTATCTAAAAGGCCCAAGATGATTTTTCGAGCCTATGGTATGTTTGGCGCAAGCCAGGCACCTATCAAACACTGTCATCAAATGGACGGAAATGAGATTCCACATGACCCACGTCACCTAGGAGTTCTATCTAGTGTGTCCAAAATGATTTTCGTGCCTATGGTATGTTCGCACAAACCGCGGCACCTATCTTTATGCTAACATTAGCACTATCTCCAAACGGACTCAAACGAGCATCCACTTGAGCCTCGTCACCTAGGAGTACCATCAAAAGGCCCAAAACGATTTTTTGAGCCTATGGTACGTTTGGCGCAAACCGTGCGCCTATCTTGCATCGACACTGACACTGTCTCCAAACGGACCGAAATGAGATTCCACATGACCAACATCACCTAGGAGTCATATCGGGTGTGTCCAAAATGACTTACAAGCATATGGTATGTTCGGCGTATACCATGCACCTATCTTTCGTCAGGATTAGCACTATCTCCAAATGGACCAAATCGAGCTTCCACTTGAGCCTCGTCGCCTAGGAGTACCATCGGGTCCGTCTAAAAGGATTTCTGAGCCTATGGTACGTTTCACGCGAAACCGAGCACCTATCTTGCATCGACACTAACACTGTCTCCAAATGGACTGAAACGAGATTCCACAAGACAAACTTCATGTCGCAGAACCGACCAATTTATAAGAATACAAGTACAATGGCAATCCGCAAGCGGTCGCACTGTCATACTTGAACCCATATAAACCCGGTAGTCCGTCGAGTACCACGACGGATCTCGATAAACGATTTACAACAACCAAGATCGTACAGGATTCAACATACATGCCACATATTACATAAAGTTCATGATACTTTTCATCATCAGAGTATTTAATAAAAGTTATTACAAACCGAGTTTGATAAATAAAGCGGAAGCAAATAAGTTCAAGATAAAGTTTCCAACATAGTTTGATACAAAGTGCCAAGCTAGATCACAACCCACAAAAGCAAGGATAGGAATTACTAAAGAAGCCTCGCCCAAGGCTTACTCCTCATCCACATGGGATAGAAGCAACTCTTGCAATAACCATGATACACAAAGTGCCATCTCGCAACATTGGGAAAATAAACCCCGAGTACGAGAAGGTACTCACTAGACTTACCCGTCATGAACCGTAAAATAAAATGACTCCAAGGATTATGCAAGGTCTGTATAAGTGGACGAAATTTGACAACATTTTTTTATGTAAAAGCAATTAAATCATGGTACGCTTACTAATTCTTTACCAAGTTAATTATAACTATTCATTTCTAGGTTAGCAACTATCCTGTACAAACATGTGGTACATCCTTTAGGAGCATACAATAGTAACCATAGCAGTGTATTGTAATTTCATTTTCGTCCGAACCATCATGTTCCATAACACGCTTATTACGATGTTGGGACTAGCCAAGTTTCTCACTATCCGGGAGAGACGGCGATTCAATCGATTTTCAACCACCGAGAATTTATTCCTAACACAAACCTGTGTCTACCACCATTTATAGCCTTAGGTCACCTTTTGATACAACTCAGTACACATTTCAAGGGTCCATACTCACACGCATTAACTGGAACACCAGATGCCAGGATGCTTAGGCCAAGCCGCCCTTGGGCTCACCGATCGTTCCCTAAGGAGCGCACAATGTAACGATTCTCGGCCCGAGTTGAATTACTTGGCTTCATGGTCGGAACGAAGTTATCCGCCAGCTAAGTGAGAGGCATGCGCTCAATCTTGTCAAGCACCAACAACGGTACGGTCCTTAATTGACATAGACAGGATAAATCCACACCCAAGACCTCCATGTCTTGTTGCTTTTCATCTACTTCCCGTCCGGTCTCGATTTACTTTTACCACATGGTTCTCGTTCCACGATAGCAGTATATAGCCAACCGCGTCTCCCCAGATCCACCTATATCTCGCAGTGATGTGACATCACCCGACTTCTACCGGTCTAAGCATGGCTAAGCATATATATTCGATCCTCGACCTATACCGTTACATGTGTAATATTTGGACAAGGAATGAACATGCATCAAGTGGTTTCATTCAACACTTATAACCTAATGCATCAATCATAAATACGTAAGTAAACATTTGTAAATTATCGGGAGAGTTATAATGCTCCGTGGCTTGCCTCGCAGAAAGGAAGTAGGGCGATGATTAGGCACCGAAGCTCTTCGTGGTTCTCGCCCACGCCTTCGAGTCTGCGGCTTATGGATCCTCCCACGGGTTCCCTTCCTCTCGCTTCTTCAATTCCAAAGAACGTGATCTCTTCCTCCGATCCTAGATGCATGAGTATGGTATAAGTATTACTTAATGCATATATGTTAACAAGTGCATCACGTTGTTTGAGTAGGTGCATATCTCTTCTCGACTATTACTTAACTACTTCTACAATGCATCGACTATGCCACAAAACAAGAGCTACTTGTTTCACTCATAACTGGAGTTCTACAAATCCAAAAAACAGTGATCCAGGACTTTCTCGAAAGCTTATCAAATTCTCTACCACTTTGTTATTAACCATTTTTACAGTACACATCAGTTTCAACATGCAACTCATCACACTCTAGAATTAGTCCGAAACTATTTAACATGCAATATAAAGTAATAACACCTCTACTTCATGTAATCATTCCAAATTTGACAACTTAAAATCTACCAAACAGTATAGGCATACCAAAGACATTTTAGATAATATAATGGTGAAGCCCAAACTATTTATTAAATTGCCTTTATTATTTTATTTAGATATCTAGGTTAAATAATAAATATATATCAGATGTGCTTAATAAATTCTCAAACATTTACAGAGTCTTACTAATGCTATCAAAGGACTACTATAAAAATTTCATGTCATTTTACTAAGTAGAACATTCTATACAAAAATGATAAGGAAGCAAGGCTTGAAATAGCATAAATGGAAAATCCTATTGAAAAGTGTCAAGCAACAGATTTCTTATTTTTCTTAACATCCATAAGGTACTAGGATTACCTCCAACAAATTTCATGAATTTTGGACTCATAATTAATTTATAAAAAATCATGCAAGGATGGACTAGCCATAAAGGAAAAATCTATAACTATAATTATACACATGCACTGGTCCTCAAATTTTTACTAGAGCTCATATATGACAAGAATAGCCTACCACAAAAATTTCATAATTTTTGGAGCACAGGAGCTCTAGATATAAAATAAACAAATTTAAATACATTCAAAAGCACATTTCAAATCCTGATTTAAATCTCCGTAAATTTCTACTGTTGAAACCAAGAACATATTTTTATTAAATACTATACTTCCTAAGCAACACAATCATATTTATTTCACAATTTTAGGAGCTACCAACTAAAGATACAAAATAACAAAACACATGTGAATCAGATTCAAACCGAATCGATTTGAATGTCGAAGTCGTCGACACGCTGGACCCACCGGTCACGAGACAAAAACAGAGCACAGTCAAGGCCGCTCGATGGACGCGCTAAACTCTCGACGCGGCGAAGTTCGCCGGCGGTGACATCATCACTAGACTTCTTCTACTCGCCTAGAAGGCCGATTATATATTTTGGTCGCCCTATCGTCGACACCAAATGATTTACGGCGGGCGACTATGGCGGTTTCGGCGAGAGCGGGACGTCATGCGGCGGCACGGTGGGGGTAATACGATGGTTCCACCCAGAGCTCGGACGAGCACCAAGGACTACAAATAACCCAGCGCAGATCAGCTATCGCGGAATGGTAGACTACAACGGTGGGCTACACGACGACGACCCGGCGGTGAAGCTCCGGTGAGTTTTTTGCACGCGCCGACGCCACCGAACGCGAATGGCGGCACGGAAGAAGCTATGGGTGCCGGGGAGACGGTGGAGCTATGGCGGTGGTGCGGAGTGGTTAGGCGCGAGCTGTGCGCAGCTATGGCGACGGGGCGGAGTCTGTGGAAATGTCGCCGGGCGCCGCGAGACGCCAAGGGGACCGAGGCGAAGCAAATGGGTGCTCTACCGAAAAGCGGGCAAGGCCGGCATGATGAAGGCGCTGCCGGGCGCTGCGTGGGTTTACGCGACAGATCGGCGGCGACACGCGCCGCTTCCCACGCCATGCGGCGCTGGTAGGCTCGACGGGCGGTCGGCCATCGAACGCTAGGATTCAGCTTGATTCAGACGCGAACGGACGCTCGACAACAGAGTTTTCGTTGATTTATCTCGCAAACTGCGGGCTCCTTAGTACAAACCTCAATAAATTTCAGAGACCTAAGTACTAGCTACAAATGTCGCTCAATGATCTCAAGCAATTCAAGAATCAAATCGAGAAAAATCATCCCCAAAGTGAGCCTGTTAGTCGGTCGATGAACCTAGACTTAGAAAAAAAGCTTAAGTGTTGAAATCAAGATTTTGCTGGTTTTTGTGGGACCCATTCATGCATGTTAGAAGCTAAATCAGTCCATGACCCAAAAATAAAAGTTGTTCCTTATGTCAAACACTACAACTTTGCTTTTAGTGAACTCCTCCATGCAAGGTCCCTAACACCTAGTTCAACTTTAGTCAAACATGTCACTTTGAAATCATGATACATACACAAACCATGGCTAAATGACCAAACTAGCCTTAGCACTAAATACCAAAGTTGTTCCTAATGATATCCTAAGCATGTTTAAACAATTTGCAAGGTCATTTAAGCATTTCATGTAGTAGTCACTCATATAGCTATCCGTGTCAACACATGTGATATTATTTATGCTTGATCATGAAAGGTGACCTTCATGAACAAGGTTTCTTTTGTTAACCTAAGTGTAGCTAAAGTGTTTTAGTGACCAACATTACCCACTTGCATTCATTTGCACATGATCATAGGCATATGTTCCAAGAAACACGAGATAACAAGCAATGTTTCATATGTTTCGATCAAATGTTTCAATTGTAAGTGATGATTTATGAATGCTTGATGCTCATGCTCATGTTATGTAGTCAAGTTATGCAAGGCTAACACCCGAGGTGTTACAGCCCCTCCCCTTATAAAAATCTCGTCCCAAGATTTGCAAGACCTACCATTCTGGAAAAAGGCGGATAAACTTCTTGCAGATAATCCTCTCTTTCCCACGTAGCATCTTGTTCACTATGATTGTTCCACACCATCTTATAGAACTTAATAATCTTACTCCTTGTCACTCTCTCCATCTCTTCTAATACTCGAATTGGCTTTTCTTCATAGGTCAAATCCGATTGAAGTCGCACATTGGCGGGTGCAATAGCTTCTTCCCAGATCAAGACATTTCTTTAGCCGAGAAACATGGAACACATCAAAGATTGCACTCATCTCTCGTGGAAGTTGTAACTTATATGCAACCTTCCCTTTTCGCTCCAAAATTTTGTATGGCCCTACATATCTTGGTGAAAGCTTCTTTTTCATCCCAAATCTTTTCACGCCTTTCATGGGTGATACTCAAGTATACATAGTCACCCACTTCAAAAGTTAGTGGTCTTCTTCTTCGCTTCAAGATAACTTTTCTCGCCTTTGATTGAGTCGCCTTCATGTGTTGTTGGATGATACGCATTTGCTCTTCGCTTCATTTACAAAATCAATACCAAAGTATCTCCTTTCACCGGCTCAATCCAGCTCAAGGGAGTTCGCACTTTTTCGCCATACAAGGCTTCAAATGGAGCCATTTTGATACTCGCTGATAATGTTGTTATAGGAGAATTCAGCTAAAGGTAACCATTTCTCCCATGAACCTTTTGAAGATATAACACAAGCTCTAAGTAAATCTTCTAGGATTTGGTTCACTCGCCTCGTCTTCGTCTCCAAGTTTATGGATGATAAGTTGAACTTCCGATTAGCTTGGTTCCCAAAGCTTGGTGTAAATGCTCCTAAACGAAGCTATGAACTGTGGTCCTCTATCCGAGATTATGGTCCTAGGTACTCCATGCAATCTCACGATCCGGGCAACATATATCTCAACAGATTTCTAACTATATACCGCGTGGTTCACGGGTATAAAGTGTGCTAACTTGGTAAGACGATCAACAATGACCCAGATTGAATCGTGACCTTGTATGCCGCTGGAAGGCCCGTGATAAAGTCCATGCTGATTTCTTCCCATTTCCATCCTCGAATAGGCAATGGCTGAAGTAATCCAAATGTTTTCATATGGACGGCTTTCACTTCATTGCAGCTTATCACACCTAGCAATGTAGGCTGCGATCTCTTTCTTCATCTTAGTCCACCAAAACGGGTTTTCAAATCTTGATACATTTTACTACTACCCGTGGATAGACAATTTGGACGAGTGAGCTTCTTCTAAAATTTGATTCTTTAGCTCACGGTCTTTCGGCACCACTAGTCGGTCCTCAAACCATAATACACCTCTTTCGTCCAATCTAAAATGTTTGGCCTCTTGCTTTTGCATTTTCTCTTGATGTGACTTATTCCTACATCATCACTGTAGCTCTATGATTTTGCCCTCAAGTGAACAATCGATTGTGATATTGTGTAGTACAAACAGGATGTAACAAGTTGAATCCATCTTCCAAAGAATGCTTCCACAAAGTTGTTACAATGGGACTTCCGATCGAAAGTGCATCGGCTACTACATTAGCTTTTTACCTTGATGGTAATGCACCTCCAAATTATAGTCCTTAATCAATTCTAACCATCTTCGTTGTCTCATGTTCAGCTCGTTGGGTAAAGATATACTTGAGGCTTTTGTGGTCGAGATAGATATGACATACATTGCCCAACAAGTAATGTCTCCATATCTTTAGTGCATGGACAACTACCGCAAGTTCCAAATCATGTGTAGGGTAGTTGACTTCATGTTTTCTCAATTGTCGGGAGGCATATGCAATTACTCTCCTTCTTGCATAAGCACACATCCTAAACCTATTCCCGATGCATCACAAAATACATCAAAAGGCTTTTCAATGTCTGGGTTGTGCTAGCACAAAAGTGTAGTCAACAAAGTTCGAGGGTGTGAAAAGTCGTTTCACATTCTTGTGTCCATTTGTACTTTCTTCTTTCTCAAGTAGCTCTGGTCATAGGCTTAGCTATCTTTGAGAAATCTAGAATAAACCGACGATAGTACCTCGCTAACCCTAGAAAACTCCAACTTCATGAACCGGGTTGGGGCTTTCAATCCATGACCTCTTGTACTTTGATGGGCTCCACCGAGATTCCATCTCGTGATAAAATGTGACCTAAGAAAGGTACTTTGCTCATCCAAAATTCACATTTGCTAAACTTGGCATATAACTTATGCTCCTCACCGATAGGACAATCCTCGATGCTCTTCATGATCGGTCTCATTTTCTCAATAAATCAATATATCATCAATAAACACTACCACTTAACTTGTCAAGTTCGGGCATGAATACCGAAGTTCATTAGGTACATGAAATAGGTCGGAGCATTTGTTAGTCCGAAAGACATAACCAAATACTGTGATAAGCCGCACTCTAGTAGAGAAAAAGCTTTTGGGTATATCCTCCTGGGCCTCGATCTTTATCCGATGGTAACCTCGATCTCAAGTCAATTTTGAGAATACCTTTTGTTTTCGCTTAGCTGATCGAACAAGATGTCGATGTGGGGTAATGGATATTTGTTCTTGATGGTCACAAAGATTGAGTGGTCTGTAATCTCACACACATCCTCAAAGGACTTATCCTTCTTTTTCACAAACAAGGCCGGACATCCCCACGGAGATGAGCTAGGTTGAATAAGACCCTTGTCCAATAGATCTTGCAATTGAACCTTGAGTTCTCGCTTAACTCATTGGGTGGCATTCTATAGGGCCTTCTGGATATGGGTGCGGTACTCGCACTAATTCAATCTTAAATTCCACATCCCTATCCGTGGTAGACCCGTAATTCCTCTAGAAATACATCCGAAACTCACCAACCATCGGGATATCACATATTGTGGTGGTTTGATAGCACAAAGCTAAATGTTGGGGTTCAATTGTGGGAGAGTGGGACTAGAAAAGCATTCCTCCCATGGGTTCTCTCAACATAATGGTACGGGTGCTAGTGTCAATAAGAACACCATGATCCTTCATCTAATTCATGCCTAAGATTACACTTATCGGACAATCCCGCAATATTATCAAATCTGTGTACTCCTCCCTTGTATCAAGATGAGTACATTTTGACTATCTTTTGGTAGTAGTAAGCTTCCCTCATCGAACTTATGTTAAAACCCCTTTACTTACTTCTATAATTTCTTGATCATGTCTAGATGCAAATGCTTGACTCATAAATGAATGAGAAGCTCCTTAATCAAATAAAACAACAAATGGATGCTTGTTGACAAGAAACATACCAGCTGTGATAACTTCTCCCATGGGCACTTCCTCCACAATGTATAATGCACTTGTCCCTCGACGTGCTCTCGCATTCACCGCCTCCCATTGTTCTCATGGGGTTGCTATTCCTCTTGGGGTGGGGGCATTCTTTGGACCAATGACCCAGCTTGGTTGCGCTTGAAACATGGTTGATTACTTTCAATCCGTGGAGCTGTCCCGACACATATTTCCTTTTGGTAAGGCAATAGTGAACGCCTTTACTTAATGGTTTTTGTGGCCTCGTTATTCGAAGCTGGTGGTGGAGGCCTAAACTTGGGTGCAGGTGGACGGAATTGTGGCCTAGCTATGATAGGAGCTTTTGATTGAAGGATCCGGAGGCACCGGCCTCATATGTCCTCTTATGCTCTTAGCAATCGTGATGCATGTTGTTGTGGTTTTCTTGGGTCAAGGCCACTAATAAACTCGTTGTAATGTGGTACATCGAGAATTGGCCATGGTCTTCATTAATTTGGTACCCAACCCTCGCTTGAAACTCTCAATCTTTTTTTCTTCAAAGATCCACTTAAACTTGGAGCATATCTTGACAAGTTGTTGAATGCGTATATATTCTCGTGGAGTGACTTTGTTCCCTCGAGTGAGCCTTTAAATTTCGCCGCTTATGCAAGAAGTGCCCGGGAATATGGTGTCCCCTTGAATTGATCCTAGGTCACGCATCGCATTAAAGGTGTAGAGACGACAAAGTTGAATGCGCATATATATTCCGTGAGCCCTTTGTTCCCGAAAGGAGGGAATATGGTGTCCCTAAAAGCCGCCTTTTGAATTGATCCTGTGTCACTCTCAGATTAAGGTGTAGAGACGACAGAAGTCTGGCCCACCGATTCCTCGCCGGGTCCTTGCAATTGATGAGAAGCATATTCTCGCTTTCAGTGTTTTAGACCCTTAGCGCATTTAAATTTCGCCGATGGTATTCAGCCACCATCGGCTCATAAGGGTTCCTCACCACCTTGAAGATCGGGCGGCTTCGTGTCCGTAAACTCCTTGAATGAATCAGATCGATTTGGTTTCGCCCCGTTGCCGTGGGTAATACGAGCAAAGTTTTTTTGCGATAAGGCGCAAAGCTTCTTCCATTGTCCTCTCGCCCCTAGGAACCGGGCAAAGAACTCCGAGCAGACGGGCGGCGGCATGGCGGTGGTAAGTCATCACCATTGCCATCGTGGATCGCTACTACCAAAGATGGGTGCGCACATCTCGCGGTTGCAATAATAAGTTTATTATTGGTTGATGTCACGAGATTGCGATGAATCATAATCATGCCAAACTGAAATCACGGAGAAATTCTCAAATTCACAATAAAAACAGAGGCATAACAATTCATTCTCGCAACATGGCATCCCCTAATTTGACCACTTATCGCGCTTTCATAACGCATGCAAAGTTAACTCATGATCACCAACAAGGAATGTAATTGCATTGATTTTCAACCAAAGGTACACTTAATCCACATTACATGATAGTCCGTTACTAATGCCAAATTCAAACTACAGGTCCATTACATAAATAAAGGTGATACATTAGTCCTTCCACTAAATGCTGTTTATCTAATCCTCATCATGATCACTATCGAGGTCGACGCAAGATCATCTCCTTCCTCGTGTTCTACTTCTTCTTCAGCTCCACTTCTTCTTCTCCTTCCTCGCACTCTTCTAGATCCATTTCACGGGCTCTGTGTGGGACATAAGGGTGGAGCCGATTGTTCGTAAGATGAACTCTTCATGCAGATTATCATTGTATTCTTCCAGATTGGCCGCCATCGTCCCAGCTCAAACCGTCGAGCTCTTAGGACATCTTCCCCGACCAGCCGCATTCACCGGTGAGTTAACCGAGTCATTTCTCAAAGGAGCTCTCAATCTCAAAGGCCAGGCTCCCTCCGAAGTCGACGCCGGTCCTCGCGGCATGACCAAGAGCACCGCATACACGCCCGAGGCTACCTTCAACTCCATCCAACACTCTCATCATTGTAACATGGCGCCTATGGAAGGGTTATCACCGTTTCGCCTCTCCACCGCACCAATCTCCAAAGATTTTCCTTGTGTCGCCGCCATGAGTCGCTGGAGGGGTTACCTCTTGAAAGACTCCAACCAAAGCGGCTGCCGCCTCCTGAGGAAAACGATCCATGATGTCCCTCAGATCCCAAAGGCTGCCTCGCCACCGCTTCTTCAGCAGCCCCGCCATTGACTCATAACACCAGCACTGCTCACTCGTAATCGCCACCTGGGACGAACAACGGCCTCCACAAGAATTCAAGAGACCTTCTCCCAATCGCCATTCGCCTGTAAGTAGCGGGTTCCATTCCATCCGGATAGCTTCACATAACTAAGCACTTCCACAAGAGTGTAGGCATCCCAAACTCTCCAAGGAACGTGTGTCGTTGATGGGTATGTGGAGCAAGCCGACGGCTGGGAGCTCGCCTCGGTGGACTTTATGAGCGGTCTCGCTTGGTGCGTGCTATCCGCACTCATTAACATGTACCCCTTGGTGAGACAATGCCATAATGGATAAGAGTTACATAACCGAGTAAGAATTTTATAAGGGAGGAACAATGTAATTATGTGAATGGTAATTATCATGATGCATGCTCGCTCCGCACGCCCCTCACAAACTTAGAAAAATTTGTTTCTAACGATAGACACGGTGGCATACATAATGCTTCTCTCATAAATAGCGAACTAGTCGAAAGCTACACGCTTTCATTGTTAGTGTACCCGCATAAGATCTCATTTCAGCCCTAAACCCATAATGAATATGCAGTAATGTAATTGTAAATACTTCCATATATGTATACCCATACATATACTTCAGATCAATCTACCCGACAATAATTTAACCCACAATTAAACACGTATTTCATATACACATGCAAGCATGCATACATAGTCGCACTAAAGTTAACTCTTCCCCGACCGCACGCCACATCTTGCGGTCATACACTCATCTTACCTTGGCGAGAGGCATTTGATTCATACATTACCACTCAAGTGAATGGCATCCATATTTATAGCACTGCAGATGGATTTACTTCTAAATAAAAACCCCCATGTTAGTACTTAAATAGCCACCTAATAGTCCTTAATTTGGGCATAAGGAAAGTGATCATTGGCACACTTTAGATTTCAAATACCTATTATATAACTAATAGTTGCTAGAGAAGGGTTTTTGGAAAACAAAAACTTTGTTTTAAATACACTTGTGACAATTAATGTTGAATCTTGCTCGATACCAATTGTCGCAGAATCCCACCAATTTATAAGAATACAAGTATAATGGCAATCCGCAAGCGGTCAAGACCGCCATACTTGAACCCATATAAAACCCTAGAGTCCGTCGAGTATTAATGACGGGTCTCGATAAACGATTTACAAACAACCAAGATCGCATAAGATTCAAATATACATGCCACATATTACATAAAGTTCACAGATACTTTTCATCATCGTAGTATGAATAAAAGTTATTACAAACCGAGTTTGATAAATAAAGCGGAAGCAAATAAGTTCAAGATAAAGTTTCCAACATAGTTTGATACAAAGGCAAGTTAGATCACGGTCCACAAAAGCAAGGATAGGAATTACTAAAGAAGCCTCGCCCAAGGCTTACTCCTCATCCACAATGGATAGAAGCAACTCTTGCAATAACCATGATACACAAAGTACATCTCGCAACATTGGGAAAATAAACCCCGAGTACTAGAAGGTATCACTAGACTTACCCGTCATGAACCGTAAAATAAAATGACTCCAAGGATTATGCAAGGTCTGTATAAGTGGACGAATTTGACAACATTTTTATGTAAAAGCAATTAAATCATGGTATAAAGCTTATTAATTCTTTACCAAGTTAATTATAACTATTCATTTCTAGGTTAGCAACTATCCCGTACAAACATGTGGTACATCCTTTAGGAGCATACAATAGTAACCATAGCAGTGTATTGTAATTTCATTTTCGTCCAACCATCATGTTCCATAACACGCTTATTACGATGTTGGGACTAGCCAAGTTTTCACTATCCGGGAGAGACGGCGATTCAATCGATTTTCAACCACCGGGAATTTATTCCTAACACAAACCTGTGTCTACTGTACCATTTATAGCCTTAGGTCACCTTTTGATACAACTCAGTACACATTTCATGGGTCCGCATTTCACGCAAGCATAACTGGAACACCAGATGCCGTGGATGCTCGTGCCAAGCCCGCCTTTGGGCTCACCGATCATTCCCTAAGGAGCGCACAATGTAATGATTCCCGGCTTGAGTTGAATTATTTTGGCTTCGCTGGCCGAACGAAGTTATCCGCCGCCTAAGTGAGAGAGGCATGCTCAATCTTGTTAGAAGCACCAATAAAGGTATGGTCCTTAATTGACATAGATGGGGATAAATCCACACCCAAGACCTCCATGTCTTGTTGCTTTCTATCTACTTCCCGTCCGTCTCGATTTACTTTTTACCACATGGTTCTCGTTTCCACGATAGCAGTATATAGCCAACCGTGTTCGCAGATCCACCTATATCTCGCAGTGACAGGACATCACCCGACTTCTACCGGGTCTAAGCATGGCTAAGCATATATATTCGATCCTCGACCTATACCGCATGGTGTAATTCTCTTCTCACTATTAATTTATAGTAATGCATCGACTATGCCACAAACAAAGAGCTACTTGTTGCACTCAAAGGACCAAAAACAAAGGATCCAGACTTCTGATTTATTAACCATTTTTACAGTACACATCAGTTTCAACATGCAACTCATCACACTAGAATTAGTCCGAAACCATGCAATATAAAGTAATAACACCTCTACTTCATTAATCATTCCAAATTTGACAACTTAAAATCTACCACCATTAGCAAAGACATTTTAGATAAACGATCCGTGAAAGCGCTAAAGGATTTAAGTTCTAGCTAAACGCCCCTATGATACAACCGCCAACCGCCGAAAGGGACCGGTCCCAAGTCTCCGATCAAGGATTGAAAGGTGGTCAAGAGCTTCAGAGTCGCTTGAATGTGTGTGAGTGCGTTCTATTGTTTTGTCCTCCTTTTTCTTCCGCCCCTTGATGGAAGAAGCGCATCCCCTTTTATAGATGAAGGGGCCGCTTTTTACAAGGGTAAGGGCCCAGTGACGCCAGATTTCTACTTAGTCTTGTGGCTCACGCTCACTGGTCGTGTCCTCCACTAATGAGTGCGAAGGAAGATAAGTGTTTACAATGTTGTCGATGTGTCTCAGAGGATGTCGTTAGTCATGTAACGCCGCCTCGCAGCAGGTATGGGCTGCAAGATGTTGGTTTTGACTTATGAGCTCCCCCCAGCCTTTGCTCCGCACGCCTTTCGGGTTCTCATGAGTCCTCGCTGGGAGAATGCGGGTCGGGGTCCGTGTAACGCCGTGGTCAAGGCCTTTCGACCGGGAGGACCCGAGGGTCTGAAGCGGCGCCGCTGGCCCCTCGGGTCCACCGTGGTGGTGACGGAATACCCATCGCTCGTGGGAGATAGCAAACCTTTCCTAGAGCGTAGCGGTTGTCGATATCTTCGCTTCGGTTTCGTGGTCCCAGAGTCAAGGCGGCGCGCCACAACTCTACAGGTGAGGTGCACGCACTGTAATACCTTTTGGGCTCTACGGGCGCCTTAAGGGTCTAAAGCTTCAGCCCCGCTGCTCCTCGGCAGCCCTTTTCTCGCCAGGCGCAGGTATGGTCGTTGGAGCCATGGTTGACCCAACGCCTTGTCTCGGCCCCTGCACTCCATCATTATGAGGGATAGATATCGATCGTGCAGGCTCTGCTCGGGGCCATCGGGTGAGGTCGACTCCGCCTCCGGGCTCGGGCGAGACGGAATTCATCCTCAGCCCTCGGGCGAGACCGAGCCCGCCTCAAGGCGCGCCAGCGAGGCGGAGTTTATCCCTCGCCCCCTGGGCGAGACCGAGCCCGCCCTATAGGCGCTGCCAAGAGATGGAGATTAGCCTTGAGCTTTTGGGGCGAGGTGGTTATCCTACAAAGGCGCTTGGTAGGTCGACCCTGCCTCCTCCGGGGCTCGGGCGAGACGGAATTCATCCTCAAATTTCTGGCGAGACCGAGCCCGCCTCAAGGCGCGCGCAAGAGAGGCGGAACCAACTCCTCACACTCAACAAGGGATGACATGGAGCCCTTATGCATCTAGAAGTTTTTCACGCTCGGTGGTCATCGGTTCCACCTTCTAGGGTACCGGTATTAGGTCCCCGACAAGAGTTTCTTTAGACCTGTGTGATTCGGTAGAACCGCCTGGAGGGTGTTTTTGATTTCGCTGAAGCTAATTTGTCGGAGGGTGCGCGCGAGCGCACCTGGCGGGTGTAGTTTTGAGCCCCCGGTGACTCGAGTAGAGTCGCCCGGGTTGTATCGCCCCTTCGGGTAAGGTCAAGGACTTAATTTTTCATCAACTCGGGTGTTTTTCCGAGGGGTCGGGCGCCCTGCCATCGGGACTGATCGGGCCGCCCTCACCGGGTGCTTTCGCCTTGGTGGCGGATTGTTCGTGGATTCCTTCTTAGTTGGGGGCCGCCATGAGTTGTCGGGCCCTAGGTGGGCCAAAGAGAAAAGAAACGGCCTTTGTGGCTTGTGCTTCCCTGGTGGGTGGAGAGTCCGGATTCGCTTGGGGAAGGCTAACCGTCCGCCGAGATTTTTTGGGATGAGAGGATAGGGATCGCTGTGTCCCGCGACGTGACGCGTGGGCGCGTGGCGGACCCGGAGATCGAGGCGACGTTTGCCTTTCGCGTCCGCCGCCGCCTTATAAAACCGCTGGGTTCGCCTCTGTGGTCCCGTGTTTCATTCCCCTTCCTTTTATGCTCAAACATCCGCCGCCAATCTTCCCAGCCTCTTGCGCCAGACGCCACCGCCGACCGGCCTGTTTGTGTTTCGCCGCCGTTAAGCTCGCTACCGCCCTTCCCCCTCCCGCTTCAATGGAGTTGTGGGGCGATCAAGCATCACTTCCCAAGGCCCGAGGGCCTCGTCCGCCATGGCCTTCTCCGCCCACTATCCGCTGGGCCCAGAGTGGTTACTCCCCGGCGACGAGGGTGAGCCGGTGTCACACCAAGGGTATGTCGCCTCCTTTGCCATCTTCCATGAGCGGGATTCGGGGTACCAAGCATAGATTTCTTCGGGGCTATTAGATTACTATGAGGTAGAGTCAAAGATCTCACTCCCAATGGGATTCAAAGATATGGCGCTGCTCTGTTCTGCAGGCGAGGGTTTCTCGGGATCGATCCCCATTTTGATCTCTGGGGTATTTTTTTTAGCATTAGTCCGTCAAGAGGAAGATTGGGGGAAAGAAGTGAATGCGCCGATGGGGTGTGCCAAGATTCACCGCGCCATACCCGGTCGTAGGGTTACCTCAGACATGCGCCCTGCTACATCCAACAAGGGATGGCATTCGCAGTGGTTTTATGTTAGGATGATGTGAGTGCCACCCACCAAGTACACCGGACGCCTTATTGTGGATGCCCGAGAGCCGGGGCAAGCGCCCGACTAAAGACAAGAAACACATCTCCGACCTTCTCTCCGCCTCCCACACTCAAGGGTCGGGTGTAAAGGGGTCGGGAATTATCGGCGCCTACCACGCGAGGAGGGTGGCACCACCGATGGCATGCAGAAGCTTCCCCAGATCGGATGATGCCCGGATATCGCTCGAGGGGACGGTGCTCGCTGACGAGGCGCCCTTATTCGGAAGTGGCGCAACAGATCAAGGAGGCGATTTGAGCCGACGAAGGATTCCGCCGCAGGTCCTCGACATCGTATCCGTGCCCGGCATCTCCAATGCGGCCGAGCCTCGGGTTCTTTCAATTGTAAGCCCTCTTCTCCCGCATTCTTTTCTTTCTCCCGAATCTCCTCTTTAACACTTGCTTCAGAATGTTGGGGCTAGCCGAGGGGCTAGTCTTCAAGGATAGCCCAGCCTCACCGCCAAGGACAAGGTTGTGGCGGCGGCGAATCGACTCGCGCCGAAAGGGACAAGGAGGCAAAGGAGGAGATGAAGAAGGCGTAAACGATCAAGCAGGAGGCACGGATCGGGAGAGGACGGAGCAAAGGAGGATGACGACGATGATGATGATGATGACGACGGCGACGACGAGGTAGCCATCGACGGATTGGGGCGCCCCGAGGATGAGGAGACGCCGACAAGTGGCCACCCACCAGGTAGGGGCCCTTCGCTTTCACGCGGAGGGAAGTGAATCGATGAGGTCATGGAGGCCCATGAGTCCGCCTTCAAGACGGGCGCGTGTGCCGGGCCGAGGACCGTGGATGGGGAAGGGCGAATAACTGCCGCCGCCATCCCCGAGGCGACGATGAAGGGGAGCAGCCCGTGCCGCACCCCGTGAGACGATGGAGGGGACGGCCCGTGCCGCGCCCGACGAGACGATGGAGAGGAGCGACCGGGCCGCTACCGACGAGATGGACCCCTCGCCCGGGAAAGGGGGGTAGGCATGAAACGGTCCCGCCCAGATGAGAGCCAGGCAGGGTCCGGGGATCCATCCCCAAAACGCTTTCACGCCGAGGACGCCAACGTAAGCCGTTGATTCCTCTGCTTTCATCCTTTTTCCTTTTTATTTTGACTTAATGGTTATTACCTTTGCGCAGTTCTGCGGACGGTCACCCTCGGGCCGGGCGCCCAAGAAGAGTCTCGCCTTCTGCAGTGGGACAGACGGCGTCGCTCGAGCCACCTGCGCCGGGCAGGAGGGTGCCGATGTCGGGGCCGCTGCTACGTAACCGACGGCGCCCAAGGTGGCTCCCACACCCGCGGAGGTTATCGAGCGAAGGGTCTCTTCCAAGGGCGGGCGGGAACAAATGGCCGAGGACCGTGATACCGCCGGTGACGGTGGGTCGGATGCGCCAAGCCAGATCACCGGACGCGGTCGTGGTGGCACCCGAGGGCGGTGTAACCCGCGCCGCCAGCGCCCATGTGGATCCACCCGTGGCGCCAAGCGCCCAGACGGAGGAGGGTCCAATGGAGGGTCTCGAAAAGGCGGTGGTGCCGACAGGTCGGAGAGGAGCCGCCACCGCCCCTTTGTCGGGAGGAAACCGCCTCCTCAAGGCTGGGAGAGCCGCCGCCCAAAGGATGGATGCTCAGACCCGACGCCGGCTTTTTCTCGCCGATGATCATTCCGAGAGCATGGAGCGGAGGGTCTTGACATCGGGATCTCGACCATGCCGAACGCCTCGACCAGCTGCGAGGAGCCTCCGTGAGATCAAGTATCCCTACCACTCGTGTATTTTCTCGACTTTCTTCTTTCTTCATGTGTTTTTGTGTTCTCAGATTCTCGATATCGCCTTCTTCCTCCTCGATTCTTGTTGCTCAGAGTCGGATAAATCCCACCCTCCTCCGCCGAATGTATAAGGAGAGGGATCGCTTTTCCGAGGAGGCCCCCATGAAGCAGACTTGGCCGCCCACTTGCTACCGTCCCGAGAGCGGGAGGCCCAAAAGGCCAGATGCGGAGGAGGCGCACGGAATGTTCGAGGACCCGCGCGGGCGAGGTCTAAGCCGGATGGAGAGGAGATTGCCTGACTCAAAAAAGAGCGAGACGAAGCTGCCGCAGAGGAATGCCGCGCCAATGAGAAGGGCCAAGTCCTCAAGGAGCCGGAGATGGAGCGGACCTCCCATGAAGGCCGAGAGTAGGGCCACAGCCTCCAATGGAAGGTGGACGAGGACGCCGAGGTGGTCCGCCTCTCCCAAGCGGAGCTTGACGACGCGGTGAAAGGAAAGTCGAGGCCGAGAACGCCGCCACCAAGCCGGAGAAAGAGGTTGCTTATACGCCAGCAGAGCCCTTCAGCCGAGAGTGATGAGCACGATCTTCTACAAAGTTGCGGTCGGGTTGTCCTTAACGCTCGAATGTGACGGAGCCGGTGGAGACCAGCCTCGGCCTGCTCGTGGTCTGAGGTATCACGGCCTCGGGTGGGCCAGCTTGAGGAGAGTGCCTTTCACGCCGGGATTACCCAGCCTTCACCACGCCGCCCACGCCCACTATGAGAAGGAAATAAACCCAAAGTGATGAGCTAAGGCTTTTTCCGCCCACCCACGAGGATGAAGAGCTGGAGGAAATGGAGAAGATGGTCGCTCCCTTGCAAAAAACCGCGCATAATCTGAAAGAGATGGTTCTCTCCTCATGGAAGTAATTAGTCTAACAATTTTGAGAATAACTTATATGTAATATGTGAACAAGTGTCGGTATTTTTTTCGAGTCCGGACGCCTTTCGTGCTTTTTATGCGCCTTTAATTTCGCTTTTGTTTGATTTTTTGCGATTTCATTTTTTACGGTCTTACCAATATGTTCCCTCAATTATGCCGCCGATTATAATGCGAGGAGATTGTTCCGAAGAAGGAGAGGAGGTAGCTGCACTTTAACAGCCCCTCGAGTAAGGTCCCACCTCGCACCGCTGGGTCGGGTGTTACCGAGACCGGAATCGTGGTCTCGTGATAATGGATGCCATCGCAATAATCCCCTCACTGCCTTCCAAATGTAAATCCCAACCGGGAACTCTATGGGTTTCGCAAGGTGGGGGCCTTTGTCCTCGTGATTGTTTGGCCCGAGCCCCGAGCCTTGTCGTGGTCCGATAGGGTCGGCCGTTATTTGCGTGTTACCCCGCCCCGGTTTTCGTAATCGGAGGGGCCGAGGAACGACACTTGCCTCGACGGCTTGAGTACCGCGGGCCAACGAGCTCGCTAACGGGCACGCTCGCGCAGGAACCGGGTCCATCATTTGTCGATGGGGGTCGGCAGAGCCCTCCGTGGCACTCCACAACTTCTTAACCCGCCTCCCAGCAGATGCCCGAGTCGCTCGATAAGCCTGGGGGGCCCATGGCTCTCCTCGATGGAGATTCGTGGGTTTGGCTCGAGGTTAGAATCGAACGAGAGAAGGTCGAGACGCCCCGCTCGCTTCTCTCGAGCTGGGTCGGGCAGGTCACCGGGCTCGCCTTGCTATCTCTCCCCGGCTCGTTTCGGGCGTGAGGCGGCCTCGAGCCCTTCAAGGGCCGACCTTCAACCTCAAACTGTGGTTGCCTATATCGGATAATATGACACCAAGCTTGTGGTGCGACATTTAATCATTGGGATGCAATTTTTGCATATGAAATGTTTTGAATGCTAGATTTAATTGAAAATAAAGGTGGTGACGTTACTTTGGTGGTATGAGTGGCGGAAAAGCTCCTACCAGATGGGTTCGGGTCCCGACGCTTGTGACGAGGTTGAAAACCTGCATAAGAATTGCCATTCTTTGTTTTGTGTCTCGTGAAGATCCGAGCTGTTCAATTAACTCGGGCAACCTGGTTGTCAGAGGCGGACCCTTCGATCCCTTCTTTGAGAAAGGCGGACGTCAAACCAGTAGACGCGAGAGGCGCTTTTGAGCATGATTTTTCCGTGAATAGAAACATTGTAGCTATCGGGCGTAGGGTTTGCTAGTTCGCCCAGCTTTTACTCAAAGCTTTGTGCTCGATGTCGCGCGCTTCTTAGTTTCAAGTATGATGGAGGGGGTCGGGTGAAGAGGATGTCCGATTGGTAGTCATCCTCGACAAATTTCGAAAGTGATGTTTCGCTCGCTCGCCGACGGGTCGGAATCTTATGTAACAAATTCTAACGCATAAAAAGTGAAAGATGAGAGGCTTATCTTTCTTTGGTCGCTCGCTCGTCAGGTTTTCGGGCCGAACGGTCACACCCAGAGAACTCAAGGGTCCCGCCATCGGTCGTCTGTGGTCCCGCATGGAAGGCGAAAAATTTGTTCGCTTATGCGGGTGCTCTTAATCGCCGGCCCCGAGCGGGTCGCTGGCGGCCATACCTGTGCAAAGGTTCGCTTTGACCAAAGAGGGACGCTTCAGAGACCGGGTTCGCCCCATTACTTCAAAAGGCCCTCGATATCAATCAAGATTGATTATGATTTAAAAGGGAAGGAGAGGGTTTTTCGTCCGACCTTTCGCCTTTCCTTAGTTAAGCGCGCCTCTTTAAATAGGGAGGGGAGAGGGAGTTCTCACCACCTCCCTTCGCCCCGAGCCGCTTATCTCCTTCTTCTTCCTTTCCGCCAAACGCGTCTGCAAGGCCGTGGTGGTTCCCGAGTGAGGCGTAGTAATGCCAGAGAGAGATAGAGAACTTACAAACTTGCTCGTGATTCTCGTGCGTGATGTCGAGCCGAGGTTATCCAACGAGATGAGATGGTGCGCGCGCCTTTGCCGAGGAGTCGTCGCCGGGCGGCGAAAGGAGGCGTTGTGGGCGCCAGACGCCGTTGATCGCAAGGCCGTTGCTGTCGCCGCGCGCCCCTTGGCGGGAGGCGCTTCTCGCCCATATGCCGTTATCGTGGTTATGGGGGGATGATGGCGTAGTCTTCGACGCCATGGCGGTGGTATGCCGCCGCCGGGTCGCGCCGACGACGATGGCGTAGTCCCCGGACGTTCCGGGCGGAGGCGCTCGCTGTCGGGTCGCGGGCCGACGACGATGGCGTGGTCCCCGGACGCCCCGCGGAGTCGTCGAGATGGTGGCGCTTCGAGGATCCAAATAAGATGTCGCCGACGGAGAGCGTGGCACGGCGATCGTAGTAGACGAGCTGGCCCTGTACACGCCCCTGACGCCGCCGATGGAGAGCGTGGCACGGTGACCGCAGAGACGACTCTGCCTGTACACGCCCGGACGTCGCCGATGGAGGGCGCGGCGCGCACCACCGCAAAGAACACTTGTGGTAGAGCCGAGCCGAGATCGTAATGAAATAACGTTGTGGGGAAGCCCCTGCAAACAGTCCTCTGAGTATATTGTTCCTTTTTGTAATGACATCGCTTTGTAAGTGGTGAATTTGTGCAAAAATGAACAAAATTGCATCCTTGGCTTATGGCAAGTCATTTTAACGCTTCCAACCCTTCTCATGGTCTAAGTCATAGGAAACTAGAACGGGCTTAACTAATTTCGATTGAACCGGTGAGCAAAGAGGTTGCAACCATGGGCGTGGTGCCTTGCAGCCCTACCAGCTTGTATTCGTAATTGGTTCCTAAGATCTTAGCCTCAAACTCGCTTATTTGAGGCTTAATGGAAAACTTAGAAAATGTTTGCAAGTATAACAGAGGGATTTTTTACAAGCATAATAAGTAATACTTGTATTACACATGACATATGTTACGACATATGCCAGCCCTCGAGTGAGGTCCCACCTCGCGATTTGTGTGGGTCTGTAGTCACTAAGGATCGGGTTCTCATAAGACAAAAACCGATAAGGAAAAGTGTAAGTTTATTTTAAGGATAGAAACGACGAGTGCTCAATGTTCCAAAGTGCTGGTGAAGACTCGCTTTGATGGTTTTCAACCAGTAGGCGCCGGGCTAAGTATTTCCGCGACGATGTAGGATTCTTCCTGTATGGGAGAGTTTGTGGCGATCCTTGTTGTTTCGCACAAGGCGGAGGACGAGGTCTCCGACGTTGAAGGCTCGACCCGCACCCGCCGGGCCGTGGTACCGCCGTAACGCTTTGGTCGGTACTTGGTCGAACGGAGGAGGGCGATGTCGCTGGGCCTCATCCACCTGGTCCATGGCGCCTTGGTGAGATGCCTCGCCCCTCGCTCATCATATGCTCGATTCTTGGCGCCCATAGTCGAGGTCCACGGAGAACGGCCTGAGCCGAGATCATGAAAAGGGGTGTAGCCGGTGGCCTGGCTTAGAGTCGCCCTTAGGCTCCAGCATGTACCGGAGCTCAGCCGAGCCAACGCGCGCCCAACTTGTTCAACCGTTGAAAATTTCGGGTTTGAGGCCTTGAAGGAGCATGCCGCTTATGCTGGCCGACCGTCTGCTCGTCTCGGGTGCGCGACGGCCGCCCAATCGATTCGATAAAGTTGTTCATCACGTAAACGAACGAATTTCCTACCGTGAATCGCGTGTCGTTGTTCCGTGATGATGGAGTTTCGCACTCCAAAGCGATGGATGATGTCGAGAAAGAACAAAACAGCTTGCTCGGATTTGATTGTGGATATTGGCCGAAGCTTCAATCCATTTTGTGAACTTGTTCATGGCGACAAGCAGTGTGGGTAAAGCCTCCGGGCGCTTTTTTATGGCCCAACCAGGTCAAGCCCTGCATCGCCAAGGGCCACGGATGGGGATCATCCGAGAGCTCGGGCCGGAGGTGCGCTTGTCGAAGCGTAGTATTGGCACCTTCGCAAAAGCGCATAATTTGTTTCAGATCGCCATCGCGGTGGGCCAATAGAAAACTCTCGCTTAATGCCTTCCCAACCAAGGTTCTGGTGCGGCATGGTGTCCGCATGCCCTCCGTGGATGTCGCCAAGAGGGAGTTTTCCCCGCTCGCCAGTGGATACAAAGTTGCGTAACTCGATGTGACTTCGCTTGTAGAGTTCGCCTCTACAAGAACGGCGATTTGGCGCTGCCGCGCGAGCCGCCGGGCTTCGCCTTGTTGGTTGGTAGTACGTCGTGGAGGAGATAGTCGATGTAAAGCGCTTCTCCGCCATTGGGAGGATCGGACTCCATTGTCGGGTCTTCTTCAAGCTCCATGACCTCGGGTCGGAGGAACAGCCATGGATCGCCTTGGGGGTCGGACTAGAAGGGCCATCGCTGGTTTGTTCCACCTCGCCAGAAGCGCATCGAGGGTTTGTGTTGGTCGTCGCGAAGACGCTCGTTGAACCGGCTCTACCGGATGTCGCTATTATGAAAGTGTATCGCCGCTTTGCTGAGGCGCTCGGGATATGATTGAGTTCGAGGTCGTCGAATTTGTCCTCCGTGACGCCGGACCTCTTGACAAGATGCTCCATCTTGGTATCGTGGCAGCCCGACTCTTTCATGACCGTTGACGCATCACCGAGAGTCGCCTCGACGCCAAGGCGCCGGATGCCCAAACCGATGGCGATTCAGAGGTCGCTGATGAGCGCTTCAGATTCTCGGGCAAAGATTGTTTGATGAGGGAAAATGAAGTCAACCATGTACCTCATGTGGACCCCGAGGGGGATACAAAGACTAGTCCCGCCCGCCGCTTTTCTTCATCAACGATCCGTCAAGTACATTATCCAAGATTTTGATCGACGGTCATTGGTGGCATCTCGACCTCGGTCCACTCCATGATGAAGTCACCAAAGGCTCGAGATTTGATCGCCGCTCGGGGACATAAGAAATGCCCCGATCCATCACCGAGTGCCCACTTTATGTTCTTCCCAGAAGGCCATGGCTACGAACGACTCGCCGAGGGGGAACGACGTCACTACCGCCACGGGTGTGACTCAAGTAGTGGTGTAGCCTTTGGTGATGAGGACGTGTAGAGGAGTTTCGATCCGGGAGTAAGGGTTTTGGAGTCGGATAACACTGGCCGATGAAATATACAGTATACCGCACCTTGAAGGCGTGTTCTCTTCTTCTCGCCTACTATTATATGAGCTAACCACTTGGGTGGTGGCCGATATATATAGTAGGAGAGATTCTCCATCGCATGGAGGAACTAGGACCGCGGCTTAGTTAAAAATCGCTTAACCATGTCAAGTGCTTCCTCGAGCCTCTACCGCCCACCAAGCGGCCGCTTTCTTCAGAGTCGATAAAGGGAAGTCCTCGTCACGAGGCGTGAAATGAATCGATCGAGAGCGGTAAGGCACCCGTGATCCGCTGAACCCCTTTATGTTTTGATCGGGCCCATCTCGTGATGGCCGATATCTTCTCCGGGTTGGCTTCATGCCACGCTCGAGACGATAAAGCCGAGCAAAGATGTTCTTCGGGACCCCGAAAACACATTTTTCGGGATTGAGCTTGATGCCGCTCGCCCGAGTTTCGCAAAGGTACGCTCAAGGTCGGCGACAAGGTGGTCAGCCCGCTTTGATTTGACTACGATGTCGCCGATATAGGCCTCAACGGTTCGCCCTGATGAGATCTCCGGCAACTAGCATACAATACCGGTACGCTGCCCCCAGCCGTTTTTCAAACCAAACGGCATTGAAACGTAGCAAAATGATCCAAGGGCGTGATAAAAGATGTCGCGAGCTGGTCGGACTCTTTCATCGCGATCCGATGGTAGCCCGAGTATGCGCCCAGAAACAGAGGGTTTCGCACCGAGGTGGAATCGACTATTTGGTCTATTCGTGGCAAAGGAAATGGATCCTTTGGACACGCTTTGTTGAGGCCAGATAATCAACACACATTCTCCATTTCCGCTTTTTTTTTTGAACAAGAACAGATTCGCTAACCCACTGGGTGGTACACTTCTTAATGAATCCTCGCGCCAAGAGTTTGGCTATCTCTCGCCGATGGCCCCGCGCTTTCCTCGTCAAGCGGGCGCAGCGTTGTTTCACCGGGCTTGGAGCCGTGAAGGATTTGAGAGTATGTCGGCGACCTCCCCTGGATGCCCGCAAGATATCCGAGGGTTTCCACGCAAAGATGTCCTTGTTGGCGCGGAGGAAGTCGACGAGAGCCGCTTTCCTGGCGCGGAGGAGAGCGCGGTCCCGATTCGACTTTTTGCCCCTGAGCTACCGGGATCCAAGAGGACGCCCTCGAACCTCTCTCGCCGATTCGAACGATCCGGACGACTTCTTTTGCGCTGGGTGTCCTCACCGACCTCCTCCCCGAGGGTGACGAGCTCTTCGGATGCGATGATCATGGATGCGTGTCCGCAGATTCGACCGCAAGACTCGTAAGCGCTACCGGAAGGAGGTGCCGATGGTGATGATCCCATGGGGCCCGCATCTTCAGCTTCAGATATGTGTAATTGGGTACGCCATGAACTTCGCAGAACATGGTCGCCTGTAATGGCGTGGAAAGTCCTCGGAACCCCACTACATCGAAGGTGAGGGTCTCGGTCCCAGAATTGATCGATCCTCAAAAGTGACGGGCAGGTCAATCGCCCTAGTGGCACGGCTTGCCTTCCCGGCACGACGCCATGGAAAGGTGCTCGGACGGGCGGAGGCGCTGCTCGGTCGACGCCCATCTCGTCGAAGCGCCTTGGCGACATGATGTTGAGGCCACGCCCCATCCATCAAGATTTTGGTGAGCCGCTGGACCGACGATCGGTCGACGACAAGCGGATACCTTCCCGGTGTGGGATGGCATCCGGATGGTCGGTCCCGGTCAAGGTTATGGCGGATTCACCACCGGAGATAGGTCGGCATAGCCGGGTCCAGCCAGTATAGACCTCTCGACGTATGCGACCTTCGGGCGGGCGCTCGGAGTCGAGGCCGCTGATCCTCCTCAAGATCATGAGGGCACCGGCCGGAGTTGGGAAGGTGTCGCCCTTCCTCCGTGTCGTTAGTGGTGGGAACAGCCCTTCCCTCGCCTCCTTGTTAAGGCCCCCCACCAAGTATTTATGATAAGGCCGCATTCCTTGTATAGGTGCTTGGCCGGAAGGCGTGGTTTGGGCATGGCCTCGAGCATTTTTCTCGGTGGTTCGGAGTGCCTCCGCGGGCTTCCGCCACCTTTTGCGGTCGGCAGCGTCACAGTAAGTTGTCGCGCCTGCTGTTTTTTATTTTCCCTTTGGCGGACGGTTGAGGCGCCACCAAGCGCCTCCTCGCCCCGCTTTTGTTTTTCCGCTTGCAGACGATCAAAGATGGTTCCGACCGCTTCTTTCTCTCCAAGAGGCGTGACTAGTGGCGGCGTCCAGAGTTCCTTGGTAGTTCAAGGGGCCCTCGCGGCCCCAGCTTGTGGACCGTGGATTCGCAGTCGCTCCGGATGTAAAGGCTCTTATTACGCCAAGGCCGGGCGACGCTCGGGAGCTCATTGCACTCGTTAGAAAAGCGCCGGATGTACCCATGAGGGTTTCACCGCTTTCGACGGCAGCTTCTTGAGGTCCCATGGGTTTCTGTATGCTTGTACGCGCTCGAAATTACCCACGAAGATCTCAATGATCCGCCAACTCAATAGCATTGACGGTAGGTGCTCCACCACGCCGCGGCCGAGTCGGCCAGAACAGCGGGAGATTGCGTAATAATGAAATTATCATCACTAGCACCACCGCCCCGACATGCAAGCCGATAGTCTTCGAGCCAAAGCCCGGGTTTGTTTCGCCGTAATATTTAGGAATGTTCAGAGGCGGTCGATACCTTAGAGGGAACGCAGCTGAGGATGTGCCGCCAAAGGCCCGAGGGCCCGGCAGACGGGCTCGGGCTTCGTCCTCGTTGTCGCCAGAAGCGCCCGCCACGCCGGGATGATAGATAGCGGCGCGCCGCTTTTCCTCGCCGCCAGGCACGCCTCCGAAGGCCGATGATGCTATTGCACGCCGCGCTACACGGCCGAGGCGTTGATGTATGTGGACGACGGAGGGCTGCTCGCCGCCGGGCGGTGTTTGGTGTACGGATGCGCCCTGGTGGATGCACCAAGGTGCGCTGGCCGGTCGGTGTCGGTTCGCGCTGCCGAGACAACGAATCTTTCGCCGTCGCGCAGGGTCAAGGCCGAGCAACGCGGCGAATCTCCCGATAAGCGCTGCCGATCTCTGGACGCCGCGGGCTCTCCGGAGACCATGCAAAGAAGGCGGTCGCCGCGCGCGATGTTCGGGCCGGCTCGAGCAAAGTGAGGAAAGGCCCCATCGCTTGGTGAGGATCCTTTGATGTACGGCATGGCTGTGATGCTGCGCGCCTCTGCCTTTTGCGGCGCTCAATCTCGCGATTGATGTCCGCAGATTCCCGCGGCGAAGCCCTTGCCCGCCTCATCGATCTCTTTGCCGACGAGCCCTTAGTCGCTTCCATCCTCAAAGCGAGATGGGGCTGTCCCTTCTTCCCCGGACCGCTGCCGCCGATTGTTCAGGGTGGCCTCTTCCCCGAGGCGCTTTCGACGTGACCTCGTGGGTCTCGCGCCATGTAGCATTCTCGAAGGGTGGTGGCCTCTCGCTGGAATCCGAGCCGAGAGAGCGACATGTGCTCCTCGCTGAGGAGCTCAGAGGGTCTCCGATCCCGCCAATCGCCTCCACGTAACTCGGCGTCCGTGGGTGGTTGAACCACCACGAGCGCCAGAAGACGGCCAGCGGTTGCCGCAACGCTATGGAGACCGAACGGAACGCTGTTGGCGCGCCCATACGGACCTTCCGGACACATGGGTGGCGCAGAGAGGCTTTTTTGGTGACGGACTCCCCGGAGTTGCTCGGTGGACCTCAAGCCCGAGACGGCCGAGGTTGATGGAAGGGGAGATGGGGCGGCCGAGTGAGTCGCCGCCGCCCTTCTAGTGTGATGATGAAATCCAGTCGCCAAACGCACGCAGCGCCGGGCCTGTGTGATTGCGGTGGTCATCCGAGACCTGGTTTGGAACGCGCAGAAAGCCCCTACCGGCGCGCGCCAACCGCGGTGTTTCGCATAAGCACCGCAAGTGAATTTATAGTAATGCGCGTTAGGCTCGGATGGTGCGCTAAAGGACACAGGATTTATATCGTTCGCGCTAAACGCCCTTACGCCCAGCTTTTGTTGTCGCCAGTTATTATTAGCACCGTAACGATCCGTAGTAAGGGATACAAACCGCCGAGAGAGGGACTGGTCCCAAGTCTCGATCAAGGATTGAAAGGTGGTCAAGAGCTTCAGAGTCGCTTGAATGTGTGAGTGCGTTTCTATTGTTTTGTCCTCCTTTTTCTTCCATCCCCTTGATGGAAGAAGCGATCCCTTTTATAGATGAAGGGCCGGCTTTTACAAGGGTAAGGGCTGGTGACGCGATTTCACTTAGTCTTGTGGCTCACGCCTCACTGGTCAGTCCTCCACTGGATGAGTGCGAAGGAAGATAAGTGTTTACAATGTTGTCGATGTCTCTCGAGGATGTCGTTAGTCACAGTAACGCCGCCTCACAGCAGGTATGGGCTGCAAGATGCTGGTTTTGACTTATGAGCCTCCCCACTTTGCTCCGCACGCCTTCGTTCTCATGAGTCCTCGCTGGGAGAATGCGGGTCGGGGTCCGTAACGCCGTGGTCAAGGCCTTCGACCGGGAGGACCGAGGGTCTGGAAGCGGGCGCCGCCCTCGGGTCCACCGTGGTGGTGACGGAATACCCATCGCTCGTGGAGATAGCAAATCCTTTCCGGAGCGAGCGGTTGTCGATATCTTCGCTGGTTCCGGTCCCAGAGTCAAGGCGGCGCCTACAACTCTACAGGTGAGGTGCACGCACCTGTAATACCTTTTGGGCTCAAGGGCGCCCGGAAGGGTCTAAAGCTTCACCCCGCTGCCTCGGCAGTCCTTTTCGCCAGTAGGCGCAGGTATGGTCGTTGAGCCATGGTTGACCCGAACGCCTTGTCTCGGCCCTGCACTCCATCATTATGAGGGATAGATATCGATCGTACAGGCTGCTCGGGCCGCTTCGGGAGAGGTCGACTCTGCCTCCCGGGTCGGGCGAGACGGAACCATCCTCAGCCTCTAAGGCGAGACCGAGCCCGCCTCAAGGCGCGCCCATGAGGCGGAGTTTATCCCGGCCTCTAAGAGACCGAGCCCGCCCTATATAGGCGCGGGCAAGCAGACTGAGATTAGCCTTGAGCTTTGGGGCGAGGGTGGTTATCCCACAAAGGCGCTTGGCAACAAGGTCGACTCGCCTCCCGGCTCAAGCGAGACGGAATTCATCCTCACCTGGCGAGACCGAGCCCGCCTCAAGGCGCTTCAAGCGAGGAGGAACCTAACTCCCACACTCTAACAAGGGATGACATGGAGCCCTTATGCATCTAGAAGTTTTCATGAAATGTCGAGTCGCCGACACGCTGGACCCATCGGGTCATTGAGACAAAAACATAGCACGTCAAGGCCGTCGACGGACGCGCCAAAACTCGACATTTGGCGAGTTCGCTGGCGGTGACATCATCACTAGACCTTCTACTCGCCTTCTAGCTGCCGATTGGTATATTTGGTCGCTTTATCGCTATTACACAAAATACGACGGCGGGCGACTATGGCGGCTCGGCGAGAGGGACGTCGGGCGGTACGCACGGTGGGGGCTATGATGGTTTCGACCTAGAGCTCGGACGAGCACCAGTGGACTACAAATAACTCAACAGATCAGCTATCAAGGTGGAATGGTAGATCACAACGGCGCGGGTTACCGCACGACGACGACACGGGCGGTGAAGCTCCGGTGAGTTTTGCACGGCGCCGACGCCACCAACGCTAATGGCGGCACGGAAGAAGCTATGGGTGTCGGGGAGATGGTGGAGCTATGGCGGTAGAAAGGGAGTGGTTAGGCGCGAAGCTATGCGCAGCTTATGGCGACGGCGGAGTCGGCGCGAAATGTCCGCTGGCGCCGCGAGACGGCGAAGGGGACCGAGGCGGCAAATGGATGTTTCTACCGAAAAGGGCGGCGCTGGCGTGATGAAGGCGCTGCCGGGCGCTGTTGTGGCTTACGCGACAGACATCGGTGACGCACGGCCGCTTTCGCGCCACGCTGCCACGCTGGCTTAAGGCTCGACGGCGGTCGGCCACCGAACGCTATGATTCAGCTTGATTCAGACGCGAACGGACGCTCGACAACAGGTTTTCGTTGATTTATCTACAAACTGCGGGTCCTTAGTACAAACCCCTGAATAAATTTATTAGACCTAAGTACCAGCTACAAATGTCGCTCAATGATCTCGTGCTAATTCAAGAATCAAACTGAGAAAATCATCCCTAAAGTGAGCCCGTTAGCTTGGGTCGATGAACCTAGACTTAGAAAAAAAGCTTAAGTGTTGAAATCAAGATTTTGCTGGTTTTTGTGGGACCCATTCAAGCATGTTAGAAGCTAAATCAGTCCATGACCCAAAAATAAAAGTTGTTCCTTATGTCAAACACTACAACTTTGCTTTAGTGAACTCCTCCATGCAAGGTCCCTAACACCTAGTTCAACTTTTTAGTCAAACATGTCACTTTGAAATCATGATACATACACAAACCATGGCTAAATGACCAAACTAGCCTTAGCACTAAATACCAAAGTTGTTCCTAATGATATCCTAAGCATGTTTAAACACTTAAGCATTTCATGTAGTAGTCACTCATGATCATGAACATGGATGACCTTATGTCTTGAATGAAAGGTGACCTTCATGAACAAGGTTTCTTTTGTTAACCTAAGTGTAGCTAAAGTGTTTTAGTGACCAACATTACCCACTTGCATTCATTTGCACATGATCATAGGCATATGTTCCAAGAAACACGAGATAACAAGCAATGTTTCATATGTTTCGATCAAATGTTTCAATTGTAAGTGATGATTTATGAATGCTTGATGCTCATGCTCATGTTATGCGAGTCAAGTTATGCAAGGCTAACACCCGAGGTGTTACACATCACCTAGGAGATCTATCTAAAAAGGCCCAAAATGATTTCTATGCCTATGGTACATTCAACGCTAACCATGCACCTATCGTAAGGCCAAGATTAGCACTCTCTCCAAACGGACCAAATCGAAGCTTCCACTTCAGCCTCGCACACATAGGAGTACCACGGTGAAGCGCTCTAAGTAAATTTCTAAGTTTATGGTATGTTTGGCATGCAAACCATGCACCTATCTAACACCTGCTCCAAACGGACCGATATAAGATTCCACATGACACACGCCACCTAGGAGTTCTATTGGGTGTGTCCAATATGATTTTTGAGCCTATGGTATGTTCGGCGAAACCTGTACATATCTTCATGAAATTTTAGCAATGCTCCAAACGGACATAAACGAAAGCATCCACTTGAGCCTTGTCACCTAGGAGTACCATCGGCATGTCCAAAACAATATCTCGAGCCTATGGTACGCTGGGCCCAAACCGCACACCTATCTTGCAACCGACACTAACAAAGGTTCCAAACGGATCGAAATGAGATTCCACATAACCCACGCCACCTAGGGAGTTCTATCGGTGTGTCCAAAACGATTTCCAAGCATATGGTACATTCGGGCGAAACCTTGCACCTATCTTTGCGTCAGATTAGCACTATTCCAATCGACCAAATCGAAGCTTCCACTTGTGCTCGTCACCGAGGAGTACCATCGGGTGCGTTCTAAAATGATTTTTGAGCCAATGGTACGCTTGACGCTTAAACCGAAAGCACCTATCTTGCAAAATGACACTCAACACTATCTCCAAATGGATCAAACGAGATTCCACATGACCAACGCCACCCCGGAGATCCATCGGGTTGTGTCCAAAACAATTTCTAAGCCTATGGTACATTCAACGCAAAACCTGCACCTATCTTGCATCGGCACTAACATCTGCTTAAAATGGATCAAACGAGATTCCACATGACCAACGCCACTTAGGAGATCCATCTCAAGGCCCAAAATGATTTCTAAGCCTATGGTACATTCACCACAAACCGTCAGGCACCTATCTTGTGTCAAGATTAGCGCTTCTCCAAACGGACCGAATCGAAGCTTCCACTTCAGCCTCGCCACCTAGGAGTACCATCAAAAGGCCCAAGATGATTTTCGAGCCTATGGTATATTTGCATGCAAAACTGCACCTGCTTTAACATCGCCTCCAAACCGATCAAACGAGATTCCACATGACCCACGCCACCCAGCGCTTCTATCGGTTGTGTCCAAATGACTTCCAAGCATATGGTAGGTTCTTACAGAAACCATGCGCCAATCTTTGCATCAGATTAGCACTATCTTCAAATGGACCAAATCGAAGCTTCCACCTGGGCCTCGCCACCTAGGGAGTACCAACAGTATCTAAAACGCATTTTTGAGCCTATGGTACGCTTGACGCTTAAACCGGCAACTACCTTGCATCGACACTAACACTGCCTCCAAATGAATTGAAATGAGATTCCACATGACCAATGTCACCATGGAGATCCATCGGGTTCGGCCCAAAGTGATTTCTAAGCCTATGGTACATTCAACGCAAATCGCAGCATCTATCTTGTGTCAAGATTAGCGCCTCTCCAAATGCATCAATCGAGCTTCCACTTCAAATTTCATCACATAGGAGTACCATCAAAAGCGCCCAAGACGATTTTTCGAGCCTATGGTATGTTTACGCAAACCGTGCACCTATCTTGCAACCGACACTAACACTGTTTAAAACGGACTAAAACGAGATTCTACATGACCAACGCCACCTAGGGAGATCCATCGGCAAGGCCCAAAATGATTTCTAAGCCTATGGTACATTCAACGCAAAACCGCGGCACCTATCTTGTGTCCGTATTAGCGCCTTCTCCAAATGCATCAATCGAAGCTTCCACTTCAGCCTCATCACCTAGGGAGTACCATCTAAAAGGCCCAAGATGATTTTCGAGCCTATGGTATGTTTGGCTAAACCATGCACCTATTCAGCATCTGCTCTCCAAACGGACCAAACGAGATTCCACATGACCCACGCCACCTAGGAGATCCATCGGTGCATCCAAAGTGATTTCCAAGCCTATGGTACATTCAACGCAAAACCGCACCACCTATCTTTGTGTCAAGATTAGCGCTTTCTCCAAACGGACCGAATCGAAGCTTCCACTTGAGCCTCATCACCTAGGAGTACCATCAAAAGGCCCAAGATGATTTCTAAGCCTATGGTATCTTTTTTGGCGCTAAAACCGCACCTATCTAACATCGTCTCCAAACGGACCGAAATGAGATTCCACATGACCCACGCCACCTAGGAGTTCTATCGAGTGTGTCCAAAATGACTTCCAAGCATATGGTAGGTTCAAGATAAACCATGCCCTATCTTGGCCGTCAGATTAGCACTATCACCAAATTCACCAAATCGAGCTTCCACATGAGCATCGCCTCCTAGGAGTACCATCGGGTAAGTCAAAAACAATTTCTGAGCCTATGGTATGTTTGACGAAAAACTAAGCACCTATCTTGCATTGACACTAACATCAGATACAAATGGATTCAAACGAGATTCCACATGACCAACGTCACCTAGGAGATCCATCTTGTGCGCCCAAAATGATTTCCAAGCCTATGGTATATTCAACGCAAACCATGCACCAATCTTGCATCAAGATTAGCACTCTCTCCAAATGGACCGAATCGAGCTTCCACTTGAGACTTGTCACCTAGGAGTACCATCTAAAAAGGCCCAAGACAATTTTTGAGACTATGGTATGTTTGGCGCAAACCTGAACCTATCTACACTTCCTTCAAACGGACCAAAGTGAGATTCCACATGACCCACGTCACCTAGGAGTTCTATCGGTGTGTCCAAAATGACTTCCAACCATATGGTAGGTTCGACGTAAACCATGCACCTATCTTGGCGCCAGATTAGCACTATCTCCAAGTGGACCAAATCAAGCTTCCACTTGAGCATCGTGACCTAGGAGTACCATCGGGTGCATCTAAAATGATTTCTTTGCCTATGGTACATTTGACGCGTAAATCGAAAGCACCAATCTTGCATTGACACTAACACACTGTATTCAAACGGATCAAATGAGATTCCACATGACCAACGCACACCTAGGAGATCCATCTAAAAGCGCCCAAAATGATTTCAAGCCTATGGTACATTCAACGCAAACCATGCACCTATCTTGCATCAAGATTAGCACTCTTTCCAAACGGACCGAATCGAGCTTCCACTTGAGCCTTGTCACCTAGGAGTACCATCGCTTGCATCCAAGATGATTTCGAGACTATAGTATGATTGGTGCAAACCGCACTATCTTATCTACACTCAACTGTCTTCAAATGGACCGAGATGAGATTCCACTTGACCCACGCCACCTAGGGAGTTCTATCGGTGTGCCCAAAATGACTTCAAGCATATGGTAGGTTCGGGCGTAAACCATGCACCTATCTTTTTGCGTCAGGATTACCACTTTCTCCAAATGGGCCAAATCGAGCTTCCACTTGAGCCTCACGCTACCTAGGTGTACCATCAGGTGCGTCTAAATTGATTTCTAATCCTATGGTACGTTTGACGTTTAAAGCCGAGCACCTATCTTGCATCGACACTAACATCTGTATCCAAACGGATTTGAAACAAGATTCCACAAGACCAACATCACCTAGGAGATCCATAGGGTTCGTCCAAAATGATTTCTAAGCCTATGGTACATTCAAAAGAAACCATGCACCAATCTTGCATCAAGATTAGCACTCTCTCCAAACGGACCGAATCGAGAATCCACTTGAGCCTCGTCACCTAGGAGTACTATTGAGTGCGTCCAAGATGATTTCTCGAGCCTATGGTATGTTTGGCGCTAAACCGTGCACCTATCAAACATGTCATCAAACGGACCGAAAATAAGATTCCGGATGACACACGCCACCTAGGAGTTCTATCTGGTGTGTCCAAAATGGTTTTCGTGTTCGTGGTATGTTCGGCACAAACCGTGCACCTATCTTGCGTTAACATTAGCACTATCTCCAAATGGACTCAAACGAGCATCCACTTGAGCCTCGTCACCTAGGGAGTACCATCGGGTGCGCCCAAAAAACAATTTCGAGCCGATGGTACGCTTTGGAGCAAAACCATGCGCCTATCTTGCACCGACACTCAACATTGTCTCCAAAGCGGACGAAATGAGATTCCACATGACCCACGCCACCTAGGAGTCATATCGGGTGTGTCCAAAATGACTTCCAAACATATGGTACATTCGGCGTAAACCATGCACCTATCTTTTCGTCAGATTAGCACTATCTCCAAATGGACCAAATTGAGCTTCAACTTGAGCCTCATCACCTAGGAGTACCATCGGGTCCGTCTAAAATGATTTCTGAGCCTATGGTACGTTTGACGCGAAATCGAGCACCTATCTTGCATCGACACTAACACTTTCTCCAGACGGACTGAAATGAGATTCCACATGACCAATGTCACCTTGGAGATCCATCTTGTGCGTCCAAAATGATTTCCATGCCAATGGTACATTCAGCGCAAACCATGCACTGATCTTGCGTCAAGATTAGCACTTTCTCCAAACGGGCCGAATCGAGCTTCCACTTGAGCCTTGTCACCTAGGAGTACCATCGCTTGCATCCAAGATGATTTCTGAGCCTATGGTATGTTTGGCGCAAACCGTGAACCTATCTAACACTGTCTCCAAACGGACCAAAATGAGATTCCACTTGACCCACGTCACCTAGGAGTTCTATCGGGTGTGTCCAAAATGACTTCCAAGCATATGGTAGGTTCGGCGTAAACCATCCACCTACTTGCGTTAGGATTAGCACTATCTCCAAATGGGCCAAATCGAGCTTCCACTTGAGCCTAGTCACCTAGGAGTACCATCGGGTGCGTTTAAAACGATTTTTGAGCCTATGGTACGTTTGACGCAAAACCGATCACCTATATTGGATCGACACTAACACTGTTTAAAACGGACTGAAACGAGATTCCACATGACCAACATCACTTAGGAGATCCATCGGTGCGTCTAAAATGATTTCTAAGCCTATGGTACATTCAACGCAAACCATGCACCTATCTTGTGTCAAGATTAGCGCTCTCTCCAAACGGACCGAATTGAGCTTCCACTTCAGCCTCGTCACCTAGGTGTACCATCCATTGCGTCCAAGATGATTTCTGACACTATGGTATGTTTGACGCAAACCGTGCACCTATCTAACATTGTCTCCAAACGGACCGAAACGAGATTCGACATGACCCATGTCACCTAGCAGTTCTATCGGTTGTGTCCAAAATGACTTCCAAGCATATGGTTGGTTCGGCATAAACCTTGCGCCCATCTTGCGTCAAGATTAGCACTATCTCCAAATGGACCAAATTGAGCTTCCACTTGAGCCTCATCACCTAGGAGTACCATCGGGTCCGTCTAAAATGATTTCTGAGCCTATGGTACGTTTGACGCGAAATCGAGCACCTATCTTGCATCGACACTAACACTTTCTCCAGACGGACTGAAATGAGATTCCACATGACCAATGTCACCTAGGAGATCCATCTTGTGCGTCCAAAATGATTTCCATGCCAATGGTACATTCAGCGCAAACCATGCACCGATCTTGCGTCAAGATTAGCACTTTCTCCAAACGGGCCGAATCGAGCTTCCACTTGAGCCTTGTCACCTAGGAGTACCATCGCTTGCATCCAAGATGATTTCTAAGCCTATGGTATGTTTGGCGCAAACCGTGAACCTATCTAACACTATCTCCAAACGGACCAAAATGAGATTCCACTTGACCCACGTCACCTAGGAGTTCTATCGGGTGTGTCCAAAATGACTTCCAAGCATATGGTAGGTTCGGCGTAAACCATCCACCTACTTGCGTCAGGATTAGCACTATCTCCAAATGGGCCAAATCGAGCTTCCACTTGAGCCTAGTCACCTAGGAGTACCATCGGGTGCGTCTAAAACGATTTTTGAGCCTATGGTACGTTTGACGCAAAACCGATCACCTATATTGCATCGACACTAACACTGTTTAAAACGGACTGAAACGAGATTCCACATGACCAACATCACTTAGGAGATCCATCGGTGCGTCTAAAATGATTTCTAAGCCTATGGTACATTCAACGCAAACCATGCACCTATCTTGTGTCAAGATTAGCGCTCTCTCCAAACGGACCGAATTGAGCTTCCACTTCAGCCTCGTCACCTAGGTGTACCATCCATTGCGTCCAAGATGATTTCTGACACTATGGTATGTTTGACGCAAACCGTGCACCTATCTAACATTGTCTCCAAACGGACCGAAACGAGATTCGACATGACCCATGTCACCTAGCAGTTCTATCGGTTGTGTCCAAAATGACTTCCAAGCATATGGTTGGTTCGGCATAAACCTTGCGCCCATCTTGCGTCAAGATTAGCACTATCTCCAAATGGACCAAATTGAGCTTCCACTTGAGCCTCATCACCTAGGAGTACCATCGGGTCCGTCTAAAATGATTTCTGAGCTTATGGTACGTTTGACACGAAACCGAGCACCTATCTTGCATCGACACTAACACTGTCTCCAGACGGACTGAAACGAGATTCCACTTGACCAACGTCACCTAGGAGATCCATCTTGTGCGTCCAAAATGATTTCCAAGCCTATGGTACATTCAGCGCAAACCATGCACCGATCTTGCGTCAAGATTAGCACTTTCTCCAAACGGGCCGAATCGAGCTTCAGTTGAGCCTTGTCACCTAGGAGTACCATCGCTTGCATCCAAGACGATTTCTAAGCCTATGGTATGTTTGGCGCAAACCGTGAACCTATCTAACACTATCTCCAAACGGACCAAAATGAGATTCCACTTGACCCACGTCACCTAGGAGTTCTATCGGGTGTGTCCAAAATGACTTCCAAGCATATGGTAGGTTCAGCGTAAACCATCCACCTATCTTGCGTCAGGATTAGCACTATCTCCAAATGGACCAAATTGAGCTTCCACTTGAGCCTCGTGACCTAGGAGTACTATCGGGTGCGTCTAAAATGATTTCTAAGCCTATGGTACGATTGACGCAAAGCCGAGCACCTATCTTGCATCGACACTAACACTGTATCCAAACGGACTGAAATGAGATTCCACATGACCAACGTCACCTAGGAGATCCATCTTGTGGGTCCAAAATGATTTCCAAGCCTATGGTACATTCAGCGCAAACCATGCACCAATCTTGCATCAAGATTAGCACTCTCTCCAAATGGACCGAATCGAGCATCCACTTGAGCCTCGTCACCTAGGAGTACTATCGGGTGCGTCCAAGATGATTTTCTAAGCCTATGGTATGTTTGGCGCAAACCGTGCACCTATCAAACACTGTCATCAAACGGACGGAAATGAGATTCCACATGACCCACGTCACCTAGGAGTTCTATCTAGTGTGTCCAAAATGATTTTCGTGCCTATGGTATGTTCGGCACAAACCGTGCACCTATCTTGCGTTAACATTAGCACTATCTCCAAACGGACTCAAACGAGCATCCACTTGAGCCTCGTCACCTAGGAGTACCATCGGGTGCGTCCAAAACGATTTTTTGAGCCTATGGTACATTTGGCGCAAACCGTGCGCCTATCTCGCATCGACACTGACACTGTCTCCAAACGGACCGAAATGAGATTCCACATGACCAACATCACCTAGGAGTCATATCGGGTGTCTCCAAAATGACTTCCAAGCATATGGTACGTTCGGCGTATACCATGCACCTATCTTTCGTCAGGATTAGCACTATCTCCAAATGGACCAAATCGAGCTTCCACTTGAGCCTCGTGACCTAGGAGTACTATCGGGTGCGTCTAAAATGATTTCTAAGCCTATGGTACGATTGACGCAAAGCCGAGCACCTATCTTGCATCGACACTAACACTGTATCCAAACGGACTGAAATGAGATTCCACATGACCAACGTCACCTAGGAGATCCATCTTGTGCGTCCAAAATGATTTCCAAGCCTATGGTACATTCAGCGCAAACCATGCACCGATCTTGCGTCAAGATTAGCACTTTCTCCAAACGGGCCGAATCGAGCTTCCACTTGAGCCTTGTCACCTAGGAGTACCATCGCTTGCATCCAAGACGATTTCTAAGCCTATGGTATGTTTGGCGCAAACCGTGAACCTATCTAACACTGTCTACAAACGGACCAAAATGAGATTCCACTTGACCCAAGTCACCTAGGAGTTCTATCGGGTGTGTCCAAAATGACTTCCAAGCATATGGTAGGTTCGGTGTAAACCATCCACCTATCTTGCGTCAGGATTAGCACTATCTCCAAATGGACCAAATCGAGCTTCCACTTGAGCCTCGTCGCCTAGGAGTACCACCGGGTGCGTCTAAGACGATTTCTGAGCCTATGGTACGTTTCACGCGAAACCAAGCACCTATCTAACACTGTCTCCAAACGGACCGATATATGATTCCACATGACACACGTCACCTAGGAGTTCTATTGGGTGTGTCCAATATGATTTTTGAGCCTATGGTATGTTCGGCGCAAACCGTGCACATATCTTGCGTAAATTTTTGCACTGTCTCCAAACGGACATAAACGAGCATCCACTTGAGCCTTGTCACCTAGGAGTACCATCGGGCATGTCCAAAACAATATCTGAGCCTATGGTACGTTGGGCCCAAACCGTGCACCTATCTTGCACCGACACTAACAGTGTCTCCAAACGGACTGAAATGAGATTCCACATAACCCACGTCACCTAGGAGTTCTATCGGGTGTGTCCAAAATGACTTCCAAGCATATGGTACATTCGGCGTAAACCTTGCACCTATCTTTGCGTCAGATTAGCACTATCTCCAACTGGACCAAATCGAAGCTTCCACTTGTGCCTCGTCACCCAGGAGTACCATCGGGTGCGTCTAAAATGATTTTGAGCCAATGGTATGTTTGACTTGAAACCGAGCACCTATCTTTGCAAATGACACTAACACTATCTCCAAACGGACTGAAACGAGATTCCACATGACCAATGTCACCTCGGAGATCCATCGGGTTGTGTCCAAAACGATTTCTAAGCCTATGGTACATTCAACGCAAACCATGCACCTATCTTGCATCGGCACTAACACTGTTTAAAATGGACTGAAACGAGATTCCACATGACCAACGTCACTTAGGAGATCCATCGGTGCGTCCAAAATGATTTCTAAGCCTATGGTACATTCACCACAAACCGTGCACCTATCTTGTGTCAAGATTAGCGCCTCTCCAAACGGACCGAATCGAAGCTTCCACTTCAGCCTCGTCACCTAGGAGTACCATCGGGTGCGTCCAAGATGATTTCTGAGCCTATGGTATATTTGGCGCAAACCGTGCACCTGTCTAACACTGTCTCCAAACTGACTGAAACGAGATTCCACATGACCCACGTCACCTAGCAGTTCTATCGGTTGTGTCCAAAATGACTTCCAAGCATATGGTAGGTTCGACGTAAACCATGCGCCAATCTTGCGTCAGGATTAGCACTATCTTCAAATGGACCAAATCGAAGCTTCCACCGGGCCTCGCCACCTAGGAGTACCAACAGTGCATCTAAAAGCGATTTTTGAGCCTATGGTACGCGTTTGACGCTTAAACCGGGCAACTACCATGCATCGACACTAACACTGTCTCCAAATGAATTGAAATGAGTTTCCACATGACCAATGTCACCATGGAGATCCATCGGGTTCGTCCAAAGTGATTTCTAAGCCTATGGTACATTCAACGTAAATCGTGCACCTATCTTGTGTCAAGATTAGCGCTCTCTCCAAATAGACCGAATCGAGCTTCCACTTCAGCCTCGTCACATAGGAGTACCATCGGGTGCCCAAGAAGATTTTTCGAGCCTATGGTATGTTTGGCATAAACCGTGCACGTATCTTGCACCGACACTAACAACTGCTTTAAAACGGACTGAAACAAGATTCTACATGACCAACGTCACCTAGGAGATCCATCGGTGCGTCCAAAATGATTTCTAAGCCTATGGTACATTCAACGCAAACCGTGCACCTATCTTGTGTCCAGAATAGCGCTCTCTCCAAACAGACCGAATCGAGCTTCCACTTCAGCCTCATCACCTAGGAGTACCATCGGGTGCGTCCAAGATGATTTCTGAGCCTATGGTATGTTTGGCGCAAACCATGCACCTATCTAGCACTGTCTCCAAACGGACCGAAACGAGATTCCACATTACCCACGTCACCTAGGAGATCCATCGGTGCATCCAAAGTGATTTCCAAGCCTATGGTACATTCAACGCAAACCGTGCACCTATCTTGTTTCAAGATTAGCGCTCTCTCCAAATGGACCGAATCGAGCTTCTACTTCAGCCTCGTCACCTAGGAGTACCATCGGGTGCGTCCAAGACAATTTCTGAGCCTATGGTATGTTTGGCGCAAACCGTGCACGTATCTTGCACCGACACTAACACTGTTTAAAACGGACGGAAACAAGATTCTACATGACCAACGTCACCTAGGAGATCCATCGGTGCGTCCAAAATGATTTCTAAGCCTATGGTACATTCAACGCAAACCGTGCACCTATCTTGTGTCCAGAATAGCGCTCTCTCCAAGCAGCATCGAATCGAGCTTCCACTTCAGCCTCATCACCTAGGAGTACCATCGCAATGCGCCCAAGATGATTTTCGAGCCTATGGTATGTTTGGCGCAAACCATGCACCTATCTAGCACTGTCTCCAAACGGACCGAAACGAGATTCCACATTACCCACGTCACCTAGGAGATCCATCGGTGCATCCAAAGTGATTTCCAAGCCTATGGTACATTCAACGCAAACCGTGCACCTATCTTGTTTCAAGATTAGCGCTCTCCAAATGGACCGAATCGAGCTTCTACTTCAGCCTCGTCACCTAGGAGTACCATCGGGTGCGCCCAAGACAATTTCGAGCCTATGGTATGTTTGGCGCAAAACCGCGCACGTATCTTGCACCGACACTAACTTTGTTTTAAAACGGATGAAACGAGATTCCACATGACCAACGTCACCTAGGAGATCCATCGGTGCGCCCAAAATGATTTCTAAGCCTATGGTACATTCAACGCAAACCGTGCACCTATCTTGTGTCTAGAATAGCGCTCTCTCCAAACAGACCGAATCGAGCTTCCACTTCAGCCTCGTCACCTAGGAGTACTATCGGGTGTGTCCAAGATGATTTCTGAGCCTATAGTATGTTTGGCGCAAACCATGCACCTATCTAACACTATCCCCAAACGGACCGAAACGAGATTCCACATGACCCACGTCACCTAGCAGTTCTATCGGTTGTGTCCAAAATGACTTCCAAGCATATGGTAGGTTCGGTGTAAACCATGCGCCTATCTTGCGTCAGGATTAGCACTATCTCCAAATGGACCACATCGAACATCCACTTGAACCTCGCCACCTAGGAGTACCATCGGGTGCGTATAAAATGATTTCTGAGCCTATGGTACGTCTTATGCGAAACCGAGGACCTATATTGCTTCGACACTAACACTGTCTCCAAACGGACCGAAATGAGATTCCACATGACCCACGTCATCTAGGAGTTCTATCGGTTGTGTCCAAAATGACTTCCAAGCATATGGTAGGTTCAGCGTAAACCATGCACCTATCTTGCGTCAGGGTTAGCACTATCTCCAAATGGACCAAATTGAGCTTCCACTTGAGCCTCGTCACCTAGGAGTACAATCGGGTGCGTCTAAAATGATTTCTGAGCCTATGGTATGTTTGACGTGAAACTGAGCACCTATCTTGCATCGACACTAACACTGTCTCCAAACGGACTGAAACGAGATTCCACATGACCAACGTCACCAAGGAGATCCATCGGGTGCGTCCAAAACAATTTCCAATCCTATGGTACATTCAACGCAAACCATGCACCTATCTTGCGTCAAGATTAGCACCCTCTCCAAACGGACTGAATCGAGCTTCAACTTGAGCCTCGTAAACTACGAGTAACAACGGGAAAAGCGCCCAAGATGATTTCTAAGCCTATGGTATGTTTGGGTTAAACCTGCAACTATCTAACACTGTCCCCAAATAGACCGAAATGAGATTCCACATGACCAACGTCACCTAGGAGATCCATCGGTGCATCCAAAGTGATTTCCAAGCCTATGGTACTTTCAACACAAACCGTGCACCTATCCTGTGTCCAGAATAGCGCTCTCTCCAAACAGACCGAATCGAGCTTCCACTTTAGCCTCATCACTTAGGAGTACCATCGGGAGCGTCCAAGATGATTTCTGAGCCTATGGTATGTTTGGCGCAAACCATGCACCTATCTAACACTGTCTGCAAACGGACCGAAATGAGATTCCACATGACCCACGTCACCTAGCAGTTCTATCGGTTGTGTCCAAAAGACTTCCAAGCATATGGTAGGTTAAAAGCGTAAACCATGCGCCTATCTTGCGTCAGATTAGCACTATCTCCAAATGGACCAAATCGAGCTTCCACTTGAACCACGCCACCTAGGAGTACCATCGGGTGCGTATAAAATGATTTCGAGCCTATGGTACGTCTTTACATGAAACCGAGCACCTATCTTGCATCGACACTAACACTGTCTCCAAATGGACTGAAACGAGATTCCACATGACCAACGTCACCAAGGAGATCCATCGGGTGCGTCCAAAATAATTTCCAAGCCTATGGTACATTCAGCGCAAACCATGCACCTATCTTGCGTCAAGATTAGCACTCGATCGAAACGGACCGAATCGAGCTTCAACTTGAGCCTCGTAAACTAGGAGTAATATCGGGTGCATCCAAGACAATTTCTAAGCCTATGGTATGTTTGGGGCAAACCGTGCAACTATCTAACACTGTCTCCAAACAGACCGAAATGAGATTCCACATGACCCATGTCACCTAGGAGTTCTATCAGGTGTGTCCAAAATGACTTCCAAGCAAATGGTACATTCGGCGTAAACCTTGCACCTATCTTGTGTCCAGAATAGCGCTCTCTCCAAACAGACCGAATCGAGCTTCCACTTTAGCCTCATCACTTAGGAGTACCATCGGGAGCGTCCAAGATGATTTCTGAGCCTATGGTATGTTTGGCGCAAACCATGCACCTATCTAACGCTGTCTGCAAATGGACCGAAATGAGATTCCATGTGACCCACGTCACCTAGCAGTTCTATCGGTTGTGTCCAAAATGACTTCCAAGCATATGGTAGGTTCAGCGTAAACCATGCACCTATCTTGCGTCAGGGTTAGCACTATCTCCAAATGGACCAAATTGAGCTTCCACTTGAGCCTCGTCACCTAGGAGTACAATCGGGTGCGTCTAAAATGATTTCTGAGCCTATGGTATGTTTGACGTGAAACTGAGCACCTATCTTGCATCGACACTAACACTGTCTCCAAACGGACTGAAACGAGATTCCACATGACCAACGTCACCAAGGAGATCCATCGGGTGCGTCCAAAATAATTTCCAAGCCTATGGTACATTCAGCGCAAACCATGCACCTATCTTGCGTCAAGATTAGCACTCGATCGAAACGGACCGAATCGAGCTTCAACTTGAGCCTCGTAAACTAGGAGTAATATCGGGTGCATCCAAGACAATTTCTAAGCCTATGGTATGTTTGGGGCAAACCGTGCAACTATCTAACACTGTCCCCAAACAGACCGAAATGAGATTTCACATGACCAACGTCACCTAGGAGATCCATCGGTGCATCCAAAGTGATTTCCAAGCCTATGGTACATTCAACGCAAACCATGCACCTTTCTTGTGTCAAGATTAGCGCTCTCTCCAAACGGACCGAATCGAGCTTCCACTTCAGCCTCGTCACCTAGGAGTACCATCGGGTGCGTCCAAGACGATTTCTGAGCCTATGGTATGTTTGGCGCAAACCGTGCACCTATCTAACACTGTCTGCAAACGGACCGAAACGAGATTCCACATGACCCACGTCACCTAGAAGTTCTATCGGTTGTGTCCAAAATGACTTCCAAGCATATGGTAGGTTCAAGGCGTAAACCATGCGCCTATCTTTGCGTCAGATTAGCACTATCTCCAAATGGACCAAATCGAAATTCCACTTGAACCTCGCCACATAGGAGTACCATCGAGGTGCGTATAAAATGATTTTCGAGCCTATGGTATGTCTTACGTGAAACCGAGCACCTATATTGCTTCGACACTAACACTGTCTCCAAACGGACCGAAATGAGATTCCACATGACCCACGTCGCCTAGGAGTTCTATCGGTTGTGTCCAAAATGACTTCCAAGCATATGGTAGGTTTAGCGTAAACCATGCACCTATCTTGCGTCAGGGTTAGCACTATCTCCAAATGGACCAAATCGAGCTTCCACTTGAGCCTCGTCTCCTAGGATTACCATCAGGAGCGTCCAAAAGCGATTTCGAGCCTATGGTACGTTTGACGCTTAAACCGAGCACCTATCTTTTATCGACACTAACACTATCTCCAAACGGACTGAAACGAGATTCCACATGACCAACGTCACCAAGGAGATCCATCGGGTGCATCCAAAACAATTTCCAAGCCTATGGTACATCCAGCGCAAACCATGCACCTATCTTGCGTCAAGATTAGCACTCTCTCCAAACGGACCGAATCGAGCTTCAACTGGAGGCTCGTAAACTAGGAGTAACATCAAAAGCGCCCAAGATGATTTCTAAGCCTATGGTATGTTTGGGGCAAATCGTGCAACTATCTAACACTGTCCCCAAACAGACCGAAATGAGATTCCACATGACCAACGTCACCTAGGAGATCCATCGGTGCATCCAAAGTGATTTCCAAGCCTATGGTACATTCAACGTAAACCATGCACCTATCTTGTGTCAAGATTAGCGCTCTCTCCAAACGGACCGAATCGAGCTTCCACTTCACCTCGTCACCTAGGAGTACCATCTAAAAGTGCGTCCAAGACAATTTCTGAGCCTATGGTAAGTTTGGCGCAAACCGTGCACCTATCTTGCACCGACACTAACACTATTTAAAAACGGACTGAAACGAGATTCCACATGACCAACGTCACCTAGGAGATCCATCGGTGCGTCCAAAATGAGTTCTAAGCCTATGGTACATTCAACGCAAACCGTGCAGCTATCTTGTGTCCAGAATAGCGCTCTCTCCAAACAGACCGAATTGAGCTTCCACTTCAGCCTCGTCACTTAGGAGTACCATCGGGAGCGTCCAAGATGATTTCTGAGCCTATGGTATGTTTGGCGCAAACCATGCACCTATCTAACGCTGTCTGCAAATGGACCGAAATGAGATTCCATGTGACCCACGTCACCTAGCAGTTCTATCGGTTGTGTCCAAAATGACTTCCAAGCATATGGTAGGTTCGGCGTAAACCATGCGCCTATCTTGCGTCAGGATTAGCACTATCTCCAAATGGACCAAATCGAGCTTCCACTTGAACCTCGCCACATAGCAGTACCATCGGGTGCGTATAAAATGATTTCTGAGCCTATGGTATGTCTTACGCGAAACCGAGCACCTATATTGCTTCGACACTAACACTGTCTCCAAACGGACCGAAATGAGATTCCACATGACCCACGTCACCTAGGAGTTCTATCGGTTGTGTCCAAAATGACTTCCAAGCATATGGTAGGTTCGGCGTAAACCAATCACCTATCTTGCGTCAGGGTTACCACTATCTCCAAATGGACCAAATCGAGCTTCCACTTGAGCCTCGTCTCCTAGGATTACCATCGGGTGCGTCCAAAATGATTTCTGAGCCTATGGTACGTTTGACGCGAAACCGAGCACCTATCTTTTATCGACACTAACACTATCTCCAAACGGACTGAAACGAGATTCCACATGACCAACGTCACCAAGGAGATCCATCGGGTGCGTCCAAAACAATTTCCAAGCCTATGGTACATTCAGCGCAAACCATGCACCTATCTTGCGTCAAGATTAGCACTCTCTCCACACGGACCGAATCGAGCTTCAACTTGAGCCTCGTAAACTAGGAGTAACATCAAAAGGCCCAAGACGATTTCTAAGCCTATGGTATGTTTGGGGCAAACCGTGCAACTATCTAACACTGTCTCCAAACAGACCGAAATGAGATTCCACATGACCCACGTCACATAGGAGTTCTATTAGGTGTGTCCAAAATGATCTTCGAGCCTATGGTATGTTCAGCGCAAACTGTGCACCTGTCTTGCGTCACCATTAGCACTATCTCCAAATGGACTAAAACAAGCATCCACTAGAGCCTCATCACATAGGAGTACCATTGGGTGCGTCCAAAATGATTTCTGAGCCTATGGTACGCTTGGTGCAAACCGTGCACCTATCTTCCTCCGACACTAACACTATCTCCAAACAAACCGAAATGAGATTTCACATGACCCACGTCACCTAGGAGTTCTATCGTGTGTGTCTAAAATGACTTCCAAGCATATGGTACGTTCGGCGTAAATGTTGCACCTATCTTGCGTTAGGATTAGCACTATCTTCAAATGGACCAAATCAAGCTTCCACTTGAGCCTCGTCACCTGGGAGTACCATCAGGTGCGTCTAAAACGATTTCTGAGCCTATGGTACGTTTGACGCAAAACCGAGCACCTATCTTGCATCGACACTAACACTATCTCCAAATGGACTGAAATGAGATTCCACTTGACCAACGTCACCTAGGAGATCCATCGTGTGCATCGAGAATGATTTCCAAACCTATGGTACATTCAACGCAAACCATGCACCTATCTTGCGTCAAGATTAGCACTCTCTCCAAACGCACCGAATCGAGCTTCCACTTGAGCCTCGTCACTTAGGAGTACCATCGGGTGCGTCCAAGACAATTTCTGAGCCTATGGTATGTTTGGCACAAACCGTGCACCTATCTAACTCTATCTCCAAATGACTTCCAAGCATATGGTAGGTTCAGCATAAGCCATGCCCCTATCTTGCGTCAGGATTAGCACTATCTCCAAATAGACCAAATCGAGCTTCCACTTGAGCCTCGTCACCTAGGAGTTCCATCGGGTGCGTCTAAAATGATTTGTGAGCCTATGGTATGTTTGACTCAAAACTGAGCACCTATCTTGTATCGACACTAACACTGTATACAAACGGACTGAAACGAGATTCCACATGACCAACGTCACCAAGGAGATCCATCGGGTGCGTCCAAAACGATTTCCAAGCCTATGGTATAGTCAACGCAAACCGTGCACCTATCTTGCGTCAAGATTAGCACTCTCTCCAAATGGACCGAATCGAGCTTCCACTTGAGCCTCGTCACCTAGGAGTACCATCGGGTGTGTCCAAGACAATTTCTGAGACTACGGTATGTTTGGCGCAAACCGTGCACCTATCTAACACTGTCTCCAAATGGAACAAAATGGGAGTCCACATTACCCACGTTACCTAGGAGTTCTATAGGGTGTGTCCAAAATGACTTCCAAGCATATGGTAGGTTTGGCATAAATCAAGCCCCTATCTTGCGTTAGGATTAGCACTATCACCAAATTCACCAAATCGGGCTTCCACATGAGCATCGTCTCCTAGGAGTACCATCGGGTAAGTCTAAAACGATTTAAGAGCCTACGGTATGTTTGACGCAAAAATGAGCACCTATCTTGTATCGACACTAACACTGTATACAAACGGACTGAAACAAGATTCGACATGACCAACGTCACCAAGGAGATCCATCGGGTGCATCCAAAATGATTTCCAAGCCTATGGTATAGTCAACGCAAACCATGCACCTATCTTGCGTCAAGATTAGCACTCTCTCCAAACGGACCGAATCGAGCTTCCACTTGAGCCTCGTCACCTAGGAGTACCATCGGGTGCGTCCAAGACAATTTATGAGACTACGGTATGTTTGGCGCAAACCGTGCACCTATCTAACACTGTCTCCAAATGGACCAAAATGGGATTCCACATGACCCACGTTACCTAGGAGTTCTATCGGGTGTGTCCAAAATGACTTCCACGTCACCAAGGAGATCCCTCGGTTGCGTCCAAAACGATTTTCCAAGCCTATGGTACATACAACGTAAATCATGCACCTATCTTGCGTCACGATTAGCACTCTCTCCAAATAGACCGAATCGATCTTCCACTTGAGCCTTGTCACCTAGGAGTACCATCAGGCGCGTCCAAGATGATTTCTAAGTCTATGGTATCTTTGGCGCAAACCGCGCACCTATCTAACACTGTCTCCAAATGGACCAAAATGGGATTCCACATGACCCACGTCACCTAGGAGTTCTATCGGGTGTGTCCAAAATGACTTCCAAGCACTATCTCCAAAAGGCCCAAATCGAGCTTCCACTTGAGCATCGTCACCTAGGAGTTCCATCGGGTTCGTCTAAAACGATTCTGAGCCTTTGGTACGTTTGACGCGAAATCGAGCACCTATCTTGCATCGACACTAACACTGTCTCCAAACGGACTGAAACGAGATTCCACATGACCAACGTCACCAAGGAGATCCATCGGGTGCGTCCAAAACAATTTCCAAGCCTATGGTACATTCAGCGCAAACCATGCACCTATCTTGCGTCAAGATTAGCACTCTCTCCAAACGGACTGAATCGAGCTTCCACTTCAGCCTCGTCACTTAGGAGTACCATCAGGAGCGTCCAAGATGATTTCTGAGCCTATGGTATGTTTGGCGCAAACCATGCACCTATCTAACACTGTCTGCAAACGGACCGAAACGAGATTCCACATGACCCATGTCACCTAGCAGTTCTATCGGTTGTGTCCAAAATGACTTCCAAGCATATGGTAGGTTCGGTGTAAACCATGCACCTATCTTCCGTCAGGGTTAGCACTATCTCCAAATGGACCAAATCGAGCTTCCACTTGAGCCTCGTCACCTAGGAGTACCATCGGGTGCGTCTAAAACGATTTCTGAGCCTATGGTACGTTTGACGAGAAACCGAGCACCTATCTTGCATCGACACTAACACTGTCTCCAAACGGACTGAAACGAGATTCCACATGACCAACGTCACCAAGGAGATCCATCGGGTTCGTCCAAAATAATTTCCAAGCCTATGGTACATTCAGCGCAAACCATGCACCTATCTTGCGTCAAGATTAGCACTCTATCGAAACGGACCGAATTGAGCTTCAACTTGAGCCTCGTAAACTAGGAGTAATATTGGGTGCGTCCAAGACGATTTCTAAGCCTATGGTATGTTTGGGGCAAACCGTGCAACTATCTAACACTGTCTCGAAATAGACCGAAATGAGATTCCACATGACCCATGTCACCTAGGAGTTCTATCAGGTGTGTCCAAAACAACTTCCAAGCATATGGTACATTCGGCGTAAACCTTGCACCTATCTTGTGTCCAGAATAGCGCTCTCTCCAAACAGACCGAATCGAGCTTCCACTTCAGCCTCATCACCTAGTATTACCATCGGGTGCGTCCAAGATGATTTCTGAGCCTATGGTATGTTTGGCGCAAACCATGCACCTATCTAGCACTGTCTCCAAACGGACCGAAACGAGATTCCACATGACCTACGTCACCTAGCAGTTCTATCGGTTGTGTCCAAAATGACTTCCAAGCATATGGTAGGTTCGACGTAAACCATGCGCCTATCTTGCGTCAGGATTAGCACTATCTCCAAATGGACCAAATCGAGCTTCCACTTGAACCTCGCCACCTAGGAGTACCATTGGGTGCGTATAATACGATTTTTGAGCCTATGTTACGTCTTACGCGAAACCGAGCACCTATATTGCTTCGACACTAACACTGTCTCCAAACGGACCGAAATGAGATTCCACATGACCCACGTCACCTAGGAGTTCTATCGGTTGTGTTCAAAATGACTTCCATGCATATGGTAGGTTCATCGTAAACCATGCACGTATCTTGCGTTAGGGTTAGCACTATCTCCAAATGGACCAAATCGAGCTTCCACTTGAGCCTCGTCACCTAGGAGTACCATCGGGTGCGTCTAAAATGATTTCTGAACCTATGGTACGTTTGACACGAAACCGAGCACCTATCTTGCATCGACACTAACACTGTCTCCATACGGACTAAAACGAGATTCCACATGACCAACGTCACCAAGGAGATCCATCGGGTGCGTCCAAAACAATTTCCAAGCCTATGGTACATTCAGCGCAAACCATGCACCTATCTTGCGTCAAGATTAGCACTCTCTCCAAACGGACTGAATCAAGCTTCAACTTGAGCTTCGTAAACTAGGAGTAACATCGGGTGCGTCCAAGATGATTTCTAAGCCAATGGTATGTTTGGGGCAAACCGTGCAACTATCTAACACTGTCCCCAAACAGACCGAAATGAGATTCCACATGACCCACGTCACCTTGGAGTTCTATCGGGTGTGTCCAAAACGACTTCCAAGCATATGCTACATTCGGCGTAAACCTTGCGCCTATCTTGCGTCAGGATTAGCACTATCTCCAACTGGACCAAATCGAGCTTCCACTTGAGCCTCATCGCCTAGGAGTGCCATCGGGTGCGTCCAAGACGATTTCTGAGCCTATGGTATGTTTGGCGCAAACCATGCACCTATCTTGCACCGACACTAACACTATTTAAAATGGACTGAAACGAGATTCCACATGACCAATGTCACCTAGGAGATCCATCGGTGCGTCCAAAATGAGTTCTAAGCCTATGGTACATTCAAGCATAAACCGTGCACCTATCCTGTGTCCAGAATAGCGCTCTCTCCAAACAGACCGAATCGAGCTTCCACTTGAGCCTCGTCACCTAGGAGTACCATCGGGCGCATCCAAGATGCTTTCTAAGCCTATAGTTTCTTTGGGGCAAACCGTGCACCTATCTAACACTGTCTCCAAAAGGACCAAAATGGGATTCCACATGACCCACGTCACCTAGGAGTTCTATCGGGTGTGTCCAAAATGACTTCCAAGAATATGGTAGGTTCGGCGTAAACCATGCGCCTATGTTGCGTCAGGATTAGCACTATCTCCAAATGGACCAAATCGAGCTTCCACTTGAGCCTCGGCACCTAGGAGTACCATCGGGTGCGTCTAAAATGATTTCTGAGCCTATGGTACGTCTTACGCGAAACCGAGCACCTATATTGCTTAGACACTAACACTATCTCCAAACGGACTGAAATGAGATTCCACATGACCAACACCACCTAGGAGATCCATCGGGTGGGTCCAAAATGATTTCTATGCCTATGGTACATTCAACGCAAACAGTGCACCGATCTTCCGTCAAGATTAGCACTCTCTCCAAACAGACCGAATCGAGCTTCCACTTGAGCCTCGTCAACTAGGAGTACCATTGGGTGCATCCAAGATGATTTCTGAGCCTATAGTATGTTTGGCGCAAACCGTGCAACTATCTAACATTGTCTCCAAACGGACCGAAATGAGATTCCACTTGACCCACGTCACCTAGGAGTTCTATCGGGGGTGTCCAAAATGACTTCCAAGCATATGGTAGGTTTGGCATAAACCATGCATCTATCTTGCGTCAGGATTAGCACTATCTACAAATTGACCAAATCGAGATTCCACTTGAGCATCGTCACCTAGGAGTACCATCGGGTTCGTCTAAAATGATTCTGAGCCTTTGGTACGTTTGACGTGAAACCGAGCACCTATCTTGCATCAACACTAACACTGTATCCAAATGGACAGAAACGAGATTTCATATGACCAACGTCACCAAGGAGATCCATCGGGTGCGTCCAAAATGATTTCCAAGCCTATGGTACATTCAACGCAAACCGTGCACCTATCTTGCGTCAAGATTAACACTCTCTCCAAACAGACCAAATCGAGCATCCACTAGAGCCTCGTGACCTAGGAGTACCATCGGGCGCGTCCAAGATGCTTTCTAAGCCTATGGTATCTTTGGGGCAAACCGTGCACCTATCTAACACTGTCTCCAAAAGGACCAAAATGGGATTCCACATGACCCACATCCCCTAGGAGTTCTAACGGGTGTGTCCAAAATGACTTCCAAGCATATGGTAGGTTCGGCGTAAACCATGCGCCTATCTTGCGTCAAGATTACCACTATCTCCAAATGGACCAAATCGAGCTTCCACTTGAGCCTCGCCACCTAGGAGTACCATCGGGTGCGTCTAAAATGATTCCTGAGCCTATGGTACGTCTTATGCGAAACCGAGCACCTATATTGCTTAAACACTAACACTGTCTCCAAACGGACTGAAATGAGATTCCACATGACCAACATCACCTAGGAGATCCATCGGGTGTGTCCAAAATGATTTCTATGCCTATGGTACATTCATCGCAAACCGTGCACCGATCTTCCGTCAAGATTATCACTCTCTCCAAACGGACCGAATCGAGCTTCCACTTGATCCTCATCAACTAGGAGTAGCATCGGGTGCATCCAAGATGATTTCTGAGCCTATGTTATCTTTGGCGCAAACCATGCACATATCTAACACTGTCTCCAAATGGACCAAAATGGGATTCCACATGACCAACGTCACCAAGGAGATCCATCGGGTGCGTCCAAAACAATTTCCAAGCCTATGGTACATTCAACGCAAACCATGCACCTATCTTGCGTCAAGATTAGCACTCTCTCCAAACAGACTGAATCGAGCTTCAACTTGAGCCTCGTAAACTTGGAGTAACATCCGGTGCGTCAAAGATGATTTCTAAGCCTATGGTATGTTTGGGGCAAACCGTGCAACTATCTAACACTGTCCCCAAACAGACCGAAATGAGATTCCACATGACCAACGTCACCTAGGAGATCCATCGGTGCATCCAAAGTGATTTCCAAGCCTATGGTACATTCAACGCAAACCGTGCACCTATCTTGAGTCAAGATTAGCTCTCTCTCCAAACAGACCGAATCAAGCTTCCGCTTTAGGCTCCTCACCTAGGAGTACCATCGGGTGCGTCCAAGATGATTTCTGAGCCTATGGTATGTTTGGCGCAAACCGTGCACCTATCTTGCACCGACACTAACACTATTTAAAACGGATTGAAACGAGATTCCACATGACCAACGTCACCTAGGAGATCCATCGGTGTGTCCAAAATGAGTTCTAAGCCTATGGTATATTCAACATAAACCGTGCACCTATCCTATGTCGAATAGCGCTCTCTCCAAACAGATCGAATCGAGCTTCCACTTGAGCCTCGTCACCTAGGAGTACCATCGTAGCATCCAAGATGCTTTCTAAGCCTATAGTTTCTTTGGGGCAAACCGTGCACCTATCTAACACCTGTCCCCAAAAGGACCAAAATGGGATTCCACATGACCCACGTCACCTAGGAGTTCTATCGGGTGTGTCCAAAATGACTTCCAAGCATATGGTAGGTTCAAGGCGTAAACCATGCACCTATGTTGCGGCCAGGATTAGCACTATCTCCAAATGAACCAAATCGAGCTTCCACTTGAGCCTCGGCACCTAGGAGTACCATCGGTGCGTCTAAAATGATCTCCGAGCCTATGGTACGTCTTCTTACGCTAAACCCGAGCACCTATATTGCTTAGACACTAACACTGTCTCCAAACGGACTGAAATGAGATTCCACATGACCGACGTCACCTAGGAGATCCATCGGGTGCGTCCAAAATGATTTCTATGCCTATGGTACATTCAACGCAAACAGTGCACCGATCTTCCGTCAAGATTAGCACTCTCTCCAAACAGACCTAATCAAGCTTCCACTTGAGCCTCGTCAACTAGGAGTACCATCGGGTGCATCCAAGATGATTTCTGAGCCTATGGTATGTTTGGCGCAAACCGTGCAACTATCTAACACTATCTCCAAACGGACCGAAATGAGATTCCACTTGACCCACGTCACCTAGGAGTTCTATCGGGGGTGTCCAAAATGACTTGCAAGCATATGGTAGGTTTGGCATAAGCCATGCATCTATCTTGCGTCAGGATTAGCACTATCTACAAATTGACCAAATCGAGATTCCACTTGAGCATCGTCACCTAGGAGTACCATCGGGTTCGTCTAAAATGATTCTGAGCCTTTGGTACGTTTGACGTGAAACCGAGCACCTATCTTGCATCGACACTAACACTGTATCCAAATGGACAGAAACGAGATTCCATATGACCAACGTCACCAAGGAGATCCATCGGGTGCGTCCAAAATGATTTCCAAGCCTATGGTACATTCAACGCAAACCGTGCACCTATCTTGCGTCAAGATTAACACTCTCTCCAAACAGACCAAATCGAGCATCCACTAGAGCCTCGTGACCTAGGAGTACCATCGGGCGCGTCCAAGATGCTTTCTAAGCCTATGGTATCTTTGGGGCAAACCGTGCACCTATCTAACACTGTCTCCAAAAGGACCAAAATGGGATTCCACATGACCCACGTCACCTAGGAGTTCTAACGGGTGTGTCCAAAATGACTTCCAAGCATATGGTAGGTTCGGCGTAAACCATGCGCCTATCTTGCGTCAGGATTAGCACTATCTCCAAATGGACCAAATCGAGCTTCCACTTGAGCCGCGCCACCTAGGAGTACCATCCGGTGCATCTAAAATGATTTCTGAGCCTATGGTACGTCTTACGCGAAACCGACCACCTATATTGCTTAAACACTAACACTGTCTCCAAACGGACTGAAATGAGATTCCACATGACCAACATTGTAACACCCTAGGTGTTTAGGCTTCCACTAAATTGCATGTCATTTCATAAACATGTGCATTATCTATGTCATCATGCCATTATCATTGAAACATACACATGCAACATTTTAAATTGTATGTGTTTCATGCTTGATTGCTTAGAGTGGTAGTAGTGCAACATGTGAATGTAACATGAAACTCTCATACTTTGAAACATGGCAACATGGTAGTAGTATGACAAGTATAAAATAACCACAAGGTCCTGAAACATGTGAAACATGGAATTGAAACATATGAATGAATTGCTTGTTTTACTTTCTTTATCACATGTGAACATTAAAAGTTGGTATAACAAATTGGTAAAGTGGTTGATCATGGTCTATTACACCTTAACTATACTTAGGTTACTTGTTGGGACATTGTTCATGTAGATCAAAATGACCAAAATGCCCTCAAGTGGAAGTTTGACTTGAATTGACCCTTGGAGTGTCATTGTTTGACTGTTTAAAAAATCCAACTTAGAGACTTTGTATGGCTGTGCACTATTTACAAAAGTTGTAGCAAATTTATCAAGGAACAAAAGTTGTTTTATGACCAACTCATGAAAATGGCTAGAACATGCTCAAACATGGCCCACAAGTCACATGTCCATGCTGATTTCAAACTTAGCAAATTTTCTAAGTCCTAAAGTGAAAATACGGTTTCACGCACCGATGTTTGAAGACTTGTATCTCCCTAACCAAGCCAAACCAGCTCGAGCTCCAATGGAAAGAGTTGTAGTTCACATATAGATGATCAACTTTGTTAACTATGGCATAGTCTAGATCGTCACGGATTAGGAGCTAATCACCGTCAAACCAGCTCTGTCAGTCATCGCAAGGTTCACTGAATCGTGTTTTTTCTGAAATGGTTCAGTAGTGTTATGGCCGACCGGTTCAGAGGTTGCTGGCAATGTGGCGCCACCCGTCGCCGCTCGCCTGAGCGCGTAGGCCACGCGCCGTGGACGTCCTGGCACGGACAACCACGTCTTGAGCACCCCGTGCACCTGCCCACCGCACTCGCCATTCTCACTGCCGTCCCCTTCCTCCAGCAAGACGCGGCGGAATTCGTGACCGTGATGCCGCCGAGCCAATGCCACTAAAACCGAGCGCCATTGCCCGATTCCTCTGAACCACAGCACCATCGTGAGCCTCTCCACGTCCTCGACCCCACCGCCACTCCATTTTCGCCTCAGGTAGCTCTCACCGTGAGCGCGGCTCCACCGGGTCGCCATGACCGCCGCCGGCCGAGCTCGCACGTGGCCGTGCTGCTCGATCCCCTTATTGCCCCTTCTTTCCCTTGCGCTAGTTTCTGTATGTGACGCTGAAGCTCATGGAGTGAGCCACTAGGGCCGTGACGTCACAGCCTCGCCGTAGCCGGCCATGCCGTGACCGAGCGCCGCCGTGGCCATCGCCACCCCCTCTAGCTGCGTCCTTAGCTGCAATAGATGGTTCCCCTATGTCCGCTTGGGTGAGGCGAACGCATTGGCACCGTTGCCTTCGCTGGAGGAGCCACCGACCAGCGAGTCTTGTTGTCGTCTTCCTCCGCTGCCTCTACTGTCTGGCCGTGCTGGCCCCTCCCATCATCACCAACGCTGGTCAAGAAGGGAGCCCAGCGTGGGCTGTGCCGCGTCTTGGGCCACGCCAGCGTTGTTCGCGGGCCACCGTTCCTCGGGCCGGCCCAACAGCAGTGAAAGGATTTCTTGCTTTGTTTTGTTTATTTTGTTTTCACAGATTTGTGTGCATGATTCAAAAATATGTATTTCCTAAGTAGGAAATCCAAATGCTATGGTTCCAATTTTGTTGAGTTCATGATAATGTCTAGTATTTAATAAAAATATTATATGGGCACATGTTTTAGAAATTCTGGATGAATTAAATAGGACTTTGAAATGTGTTTTTGGATACATGCAAACTTGTTTGAATTTTATCTTGAGTTTCTGTGGTCCAAAAATTATGAAATTTTGTGGGTAATCTATTATTTCTTAGTAGAGGCTCTGGTTAAAATTTTAGAGCTAGTGCATGTGTAGTTTTTGATTTATAGAATTTCCTTTTATCAATGGAGGGATCTTGTGTGAATTTTCATAATTTTTCTATAGATCTAGTATAGGTGAAATTTGGTGAGTAAGGTTCTTATGCTAGAATGATGCTAGGAAAAATGTGAAATCTGTTGCTTGACACTTTTCATTAGGGTTTCCTAATTATGCTAAAAATAGGCATGCCACCTGTTATTTTGGATACAGCAAGTTCTGCTTGCTCAATGGCTTTGAAATTTTTATGGTTGTCTATGTGAAGCATGAGATAGCTACTGTAATTTTTGTAGATTTTTATGAATAGTTTTACTATATGTTGCTTTAATCACCTAATTAACTAAATAAATTAGAAAAGGATATTAAATGATTTATTTAGAAATTGGCCTTATACTTTCTAGTGTTCCTCTGGTATGTGTAACAAGTTGGTAAACTTGGTTTGGTCAAATTAGGCTTTTGCATCATCATTAAATAATTAAGTTAGTAACCCTGTCATTGCGGGACAGATTCTAGGTTTACTGGAATTTGATTGGTTAACTTAAGAATCATGCTTGATGTTTACAAATGAATTGTAGAGAATTTCATAAGCTTTCCAGAATGTCCTCTTGCAAGTCGTTTGGATTTGTAGAACTCTGGTTGTGATTGAATTAAGGGACTATTTGTGTGCATATGAAGCTTTAAATGTTGATTTATGTATGCCTTTACTATTTCTAAGTTTGTGGTAATGTTCCTAGGTGTTAGGCCTTTAACTGAAGATGAGCATCTTTATCTTAGGTTATGCAAGTTAGGTAAGTTGATCTTGTTCTTCAAGTTAAGTTAGATACCTGTTTTAAAGTGATTTGAATAGAGCTATTCTTAATCAGTAAACGAGTGTCCAGTAATATTTTCGTCAAACACTTACTGTGATTCATTCATCATGAGCATCATGTCATTCCTTATGCATCCATGATATTTATCTCATGCATCGGCATGCAATAGGTGTACCGGAAGGAGTGACCCTACTGGAATTCGAGGAACCGAGCGAGCAGCAGCAGTCGACACCGGAGGTTCGGGAGGTGCAGCCTTCAGAAGAAGTGCCAGACGAGGTCGCCGTTGAGTGCCCGGATCACCATCCGTGCAACTTTGTGAAAGGCAAGCCCCGGAGCATATTAAACCTCCTAATTTTCGTAATACAGTTACAGTATTATTGTTACATATATATATATTGTTGCATTAAGTTTAGGTGTTGGATGCAAACAATTGCTGCATTGGTTACCCAATCCTTATCCAGATATTGTTACCCTGAATCCTATGTAGCTCAGGCTCGTGTAGTGCTTAGCCCCGCTTAAACGCGGTAGAAGTCGGTGATTTCTGTCACTGCGCGAGATATAGGAATATACATGTGGCACGGTTGGCTATATTTGCTATCGTGGAAAAGAACCGATCTTAATTTGAAATAAAGACCGGGCGGAGGCTTGCCGGTTTGCGGTGACTCGTCTCAGACGCTTAAGGACTGATTCTTGGAGACTTTCCTATTCATGTTGAACGCATGCCTCTCTTAGTTGGCTATGTCCGAAGACCGACTGCATGGCCGAGTAGCTCACCTCGGCCGGGAGTCGATAAGTATAAAGTGCGCCTCGGAAGGGAGCCATAGGCGTGAGTCCAAAGGCGGTGATTTAAAAGTCCTGATCGTCTGGCGGAAGGGTAATCCACGAGAGTCGGGCGTTGATCGAACCTGCGAATTTGGTTCCCGAGATGTTCTAAAGGTGACCCATGGCTACCCTTGCAAAGTATGCTGAGGGTGAGAGTTAGGAATACCCCTCAATTTGAGTTGTAATTCGATTCGAGTCGCCGTCTCTCCCGGTTAGTGAGAACTTGACGGGCTTATCTCCAATGTAGATGCACTAAATAACATAATGGTTCGAAATGATGATATGATGATGATGACCTTATTATACCGCTATGGTTAATATTGTTTGCTCCTAATAAGTGAGTACTCTAGCGCAGATGCTAATCTAGTGGATGTGTAAATGATGATAAGCTTGATGCTAAGTTTAAATTGGTTACTATAATCATAAGTTCTTTATGCAACTGTGTCAAGCTAGCCCACCTGAAAAGCCTTGCATGATCCTTGGTGTCTTTTATTTCTGGTTTTTGGCGGGTAAGTCTAGCTGAGTACCTTCTCGTACTCAAGGTTTATCTCCCACCTGTTGCAGATGACCAGTTCTTCTTTGGTTGCTGCAAGTACTGCCTTCTCCCAGCTGGGGATGAAGACTAGGCCATTGGGCGCGGTCTCTACTAGTTCTCGTACCTGATAATGCTTTTGTGGGACATGACTCAGATCTGGCAATGTATTTGAAACTATGAAGTTATGCATTAAACTATGTTGCTTCCGCACATTTAAACTTGGTTTGTAATATTTTATTTGAACTCTGATGGATGTATTCCGAATGCTACTTATGAAATGTTGTAATGGATGATGTGTTGTGTTGAATCACTATGATCTTGGTTTGTATGTCAAGAGTTGGTTGAAATCCTTCGTGATTTCCGGACTACCGGGATTATGGGAGCTTAAGTACAGGAATTTGATCGCTTCGGTGATTGTTTTTGTACTTACGTTCTTATGATTTGGTCGGTTCTGTTACAGCTGGCATCAGAGCAAGATTCGACACTAAACATGTCATTTGTGTATTTAAAACAAAAGTATTTGTGAAAATCCTAAATTAAATACTAAGTATTGCCAGTGGTCATATCCCTTATGCCCAAATAAGGACTCTTAGGTGGCTTATTAAGTACTAACTTGGGGTTCTCGCTTGTTTCTGTTTCGTCGTCCATACGGCGTGCTATTGTATGGATGCCATCCGCTTGGGTGGTAATGTTTGGATCAAATACCTCTACGCTCTGGTAAGTGGGAGTTGTGAGAGCATGACCAATCCAACCGTCGGTCTAGGGAGAGTAGTTGTGGTTGCTCGCATACTTACATGTTCAATCATGTATCTATGAGAGCACTTAAATGTGGGTATCTCCGACGGTAGCATTTGTGATACTAGAGTATATGCATCGGGGGATGTATGTATGAAAGTATTTAGTTTACTGCTTGCTTTTATGCATTTTGGGGAATTACTGGGCTGAAATGAAATTTTCTGCAGGTACACTAACAACGTATCGTTGTAGATCGACTAGCTACCGTGATACGAGAGAGAACGCATTATGTATGCCACCGTATATTTCACTAGCCTTTAAATTTTTCTAGGATTGTGAGGACGTCACGGATCGTGCATGCATCATGTTCAAGCATACATGGCATTTCTTGCATTACTCCCTCCTTTAAAATATGATTGTCCCGACTAATTAAATTTCGTATCCCTTAAATGATTCTCCCCTTACGTTGTAACTTTTGCTACAGATGGCGCGCACGAAGCTCACTGCTCGCAAGTCCGCTGGAGGCAAGGCGCCTCGTCACCGTTTAGCTCCTCGTGAGCCCCGTCCTGAGCCTACTGAAGCGGAAAGGCTGAGGACAGAGCTAGCTCGGGTGACTGCTGAGAGGAATGCGGCTCAGCACCGCTTGGAGCAAGTAACACAGGAAAGGGACCAAGAGACCCTTGAGGTTGAGAGGTTGACAGTTGCTCACCGCAACTGTGAACGCATGTTGATTCACGTGATGAACCAACAGAATGAAGCCTGGCACGAGGAGAATGTGTTGAGAGCATGACAGGTAGAGCTAGAGCAGCAGGTGGTAGTTGCCGAAGAGTACAATGACCATCTCCATGAGGAGGTTCACCTGTTACATAATCAACTTCACCCTCTCCTGCCACCTGATGATGAGGATGAGATGGGCTTTGGTGTCATCATGGCTGAAGGTGATGATGACATGGAGGTCAATGGACCTGAGGACATTCCACCTGATGAGGAGGAAGATGAGGAGTTAGAGCCTGCTAGTGATGAAGATGGAGGAGAGATCTTCGACACTGACTCCGAGGATGATGCGTAGTTTAGCTTACTACTTAGCTAATGCGCAAGAGCTAGTCTTTTGTTGGTCCTCATGCATGAACGAGTAGCTTTGTAATAAGTTAATCGTTGGGATGTAATATCGAACCATAAGTTATCTTTGGATGTAAGTTTGGAACCACTATGGCTTGGATGTAACCTATCGAACGTATTATGCTCCACGTATGTGAGCCTTTGATGAATTTCGTCTTTGCGGTCTATGGATCTCGTTGTTGGTTAAGTTCATCGCATTTATGTGTCAATTGACACGCTTGATGAGTTGTGTGGTTGTGATGAATGATTGTGCCTCTGTTGATTATATAAATGCATTCCCTCCAATGGACTCAGTTTGGCATAATTATACGATTCATCTACAAAAATTTCCACATCGTCAGTGCTCATTGGCTATACATTTTGAGATGGCTCATAACCTTCGTCCGCGGTCGTGGCATGGGAAATGAGGAACAACCACCTCCGCCACCGCCCACACCAATTTGAGCTAATGCAGATAGTTGTAGAAAGTCGGTAGCATGCTAGCCGAGGCTATGCGCCCGGATGGCTAACCGCGAGGATCGTCATGTCCGCTAGGGACCCAAGCCGAACCAAGACAATGCAACTTTAAGGACTTCATGGATACAAAGCCTCCTATCTTTCGTGGAGGCGTAAGAACCATTACAAGCTGATGAATGGTTGAGCATGATAGAGCAAAGGTTTGGATTGCTCCGCTTGATTGAAGGTATGAAGGCCACATATGCAGGACACCAGCTCCAAGGCCTGCGCAGCATCCTGGTGGACCCATCATAGGACCACCTTCCCCGCAAACGTCGAGATAGTTTGGGGTCGATTTTTAGGCAGCTTCAGGACACTTTATCCCTCCCCTGGTCTCATGGCCATTAAGCATACCAAGTTTATGAAGCTAACCCAAGGCAACAAGAGTCTTAATGAATACCTCCAGGCATTCAACAACTTGGCGAGGTATGCTCACGAGTTCATTGATACTGATGCCAAAAGATAGCTAGCTTCAAGAGGGACTTTCCCTAAAGCGATGAAGTCTATGGGCAATCGCAAGTTTGTCACCTTCAATGAGTTTATCAGTGACACCCTGACTCAGGAGAACAATGATAAGATATATGCCGCTTCCAAGAACCGCAAAAGAAACTTTGAGGCAGGTGCTTCTCAGTCTAAGGCACCAATGGTATCCAAGACCCAGTACCGTCCACCCAATGCTAATGTCCGATACCGCCCACCTCAGAAGAAGAATTAAGCTAAAACTGGTTTTCGCAAGGGGTACACAATTTCCTTGCCAAAGAATACCTCAGGCAGGGGCAGCTCCAATGTCCCACCACTAACAAAGCCGTGTTGGGAACCGTAACCAGACTGGTCATTGGGCAAATAAGTGTCCCTATCCTTCCAAGTAGAATGCTCAAGGAAATGTCCGTCAGGGGCGTGTTCACTACACTCATGTGGAGGAAATTCCTGCTGGTGAGGTGGTCCCCATTTGGTAAGTTTCTTGTTAATGATCATCCTGCAGTTGTGCTCTTTGATTCGGGTGCTTCACATTCCTTTGTGAGTTCTACTTTTGCATCTAAGCATAAGATGAATGTGATTACAATTTTCAAGGGTGGTTATTGTATTAGTGCTGCTGGGAATAATATCATAACTAACCAAGTAGTAAAAGATGTAAAGCTTGAAATTGGGGATCAAGAGTTCCTTACGGATCTTGTAGTTCTACCGGGGGTAGGAATTGATATAATCCTAGGAATGAAGTGGATGAGTGGGAATGAAGTGTTGATCGATACGTCAACCCGTGTGGTAATGTTGAGGGATCCTGTGGATAAGAAGGGTTTTCTAGTGCAGTTACCTCATGATATCTCTATTCACAATACAGCCAATGCTACCCTAGCCAAAGCCATTGAGGATCTACCAGTTGTCTGTGAGTTTCCAGATGTCTTCCCTGATGACTTGCCTGGATTACCTCCGGACCGTGATGTAGAATTCAAGATAGAACTCATTCCGGGTACGGCTCCTATTTCTCGAAGGCCCTATAGAATGTCGCCCAATGAGTTGGCTGAGCTGAAGAGTCAGTTGAATGAGCTATTGAAGAAAGGTTTGATTCGGCCTAGTTCTTCTCCTTGGGGTTGTCCGGCTATATTTGTGAAGAAGAAGGACGAGTCTCTACGCATGTGTGTGGATTATCGTCCCCTAAATGCTGTTACCATCAAGAACAAATACCCTCTTCCTCGCATCGATATTCTGTTTGATCAGCTCTCCAAAGCTAAGGTATTCTCCAAGATTGATTTGAGGTCTGGTTACCATCAGATCAAAATTCGTCCTGAAGATATACCTAAGACAGCTTTCTCTACTCGTTATGGCTTATTCGAGTACCTTGTTATGTCCTTTGGGTTGACAAATGCTCCGGTACACTTTATGTACCTGATGAATTCTGTATTCATGCCAGAATTGGACAAGTTTGTCGTCGTGTTTATTGATGATATCCTGGTATATTCTCAGAATGAAGAAGATCATGCTGAACATCTGAGAATTGTCTTAACTCAGTTACATGACAACCAGCTTTATGCTAAGTTCAGCAAGTGTGAATTCTAGTTGAACAAGATACCTTTTCTAGGTCATGTGTTATCTGGTGATGGAATTTCGGTTGACCCTACTAAGGTGCAAGAAGTCCTTGAGTGGAAGGCACCTACTACGGTCATAGAAGTCCGAAGTTTCCTGGGATTGGCTGGCTATTATCGTCGCTTTATCCCGGATTTCTCTAAAATCGCCAAGCCCATGACTCGACTACTTCAAAAAGATGAGAAGTTTGTCTGGACTCCGAAGTGTGAAGAGGCTTTCCACACCTTGTGGACCTTACTAACCTCTGCCCCTGTCTTGGCACAACCTAACATCGAGAAGCCTTTTGATGTCTACTGTGATGCATGTGGCACCGGTTTGGGGTGTGTTCTTATGTAGGAGGGCCGAGTAATTGCTTATGCTTTGCGCCAGCTTTGAAAGCATGAAGTCAACTATCCTACCCATGACTTAGAGCTAGCCGCAGTTGTTCATGCCCTGAAGATTTGGAGACATTACTTGCTGGGTAATGTGTGCAACATCTATACTGACCATAAAAGCCTCAAGTACATCTTTACTCAACCCGAGTTGAACATGCGTCAATGACGATGGTTAGAATTAATCAAAGACTACAACCTTCAAGTGCACTACCATCCTGGTAAGGCAAATGTGGTTGCTGATGCCTTAAGCAGAAAGGCCCATTGTAATTCCTTAGTTAGTGAAGATTTTCATCTGGCACACCTCCTTCATCCTGTAGTACTCCACCATATCACTGTGTATTGCTCTCTTAGAAGTCGAATTATCGAACTCCAGAAGACTGATGTGGGTGTGTTTCACATCAAGCGGAAGATGAAAGAGAAAGAGACCAAGCACTTTAGGGTCGATGATAAAGGAATTCTCTGGTTTAATGATAGACTTGTGGTACCCAAAGATAAAGAACTTAGAAATCAAATTATGGCTAAAGCCCATTCTTCTAAGTTGTCCATACATCCTGATAGCAGTAAAATGTATCAAGATCTCAAGCTGTATTATTGGTGGACCAAGATGAAGAAAGAGATCGCAGCTTACGTGGCTAAGTGTGATAACTATTGCAGAGTCAAGGCTATTCACATGAGGTCCGGATTATTGCAGCCACTCTCTATTCCTGGCTAGAAGTGGGAAGAAATTAGTATGGATTTTATTGTTGGATTACCCACTACCAAAAAGGGTTGTGATTCCATCTGGGTTATCGTAGATCGTCTAACTAAATCTGCTCACTTTATTCCGGTCAAGTCTACCTATCACCCTCACAATTATCTTTGAGATTTATTTTCAACAAGTGGTACGTCTCCATGGTGTACCCAAATCCATTGTTTCGATAGAGGACCGCAATTCACGGCTCGCTTTTGGGAGTGCCTACATCGAATCTTGGCACTCATCTAATCCACGATTACGCCTATCATCCGCAAACATCGGGACAAAGCGAAAGCGTGTTAATCAAATTCTTGAAGACATGCTTAGAGCTTGTCTTATCTCTTGCAAAGGCTCTTGGGAAGACTGGTTACCTCTCGCTGAATTCTCTTATAACAACAGCTATCAAGAGAGTATTAAAATGGCTCCTTTTGAAGCTCTTTATGGCCGCAAGTGTAGAACTCCTTTGAACTAGGTGGAACCCGGGGAAAGAAGATTCTATGATATTGACTTTGTAAAAGAAGCCAAAGAGCAAGTCCGAACTATATAGAAGAATATGACTGCCGCTCAGGCTAGACAAAAGAGCTATGCTGACAAGAGAAGAAAACCTATTGAGTTTGAAGTAGGTGATCATGTTTATCTGAAGGTATCCCCTATGAAAGGAGTCAAGCGTTTTGGATTTAAAAGGAAGCTTGAGCCTCGATATGTTGGACCTTACCGCATTATCGAGAAAAGTGGAAGAGTAGCCTATAAACTCGATCTACCTCGTGAGATGGGAGCTATATTCCCGGTATTCCATGTGTCCCAGCTGAAGAAGTGTCTCCGTATTCTCGAGGAAAGAATAGCGATAAGAAAAGTTAACTTGAAATCTGATCTTTCTTATGAGGAGAAGCCCGTGCAAGTCCTGGATACTCAAGAAAGAGTGACTCGTACACGAGTGGTTAAGTTATACAAGGTAGTTTGGAGTAATCATAGTGAACGGGATGCAACCTAGGAGCGGGAAGATTATTTAAAGGAAAACTATCCAGCTTTCTATACTAATTGGTACGCTTTCCAAATCTCAGGACGAGATTTTTCTAAGGGGGAGGGCTATAACACCCTAGGTGTTTAGGCTTCCACTAAATTGCATGTCATTTCATAAACATGTGCCTTATCTATGTCATCATGCCATTATCATTGAAACATACATATGCAACATTTTAAATTGTATGTGTTTCATGCTTGATTGCTTAGAGTGGTAGTAGTGCAACATGTGAATGTAACATGAAACTCTCATACTTTGAAACATGGCAACATGGTAGTAGTATGACAAGTATAAAATAACCACAAGGTCCTGAAACATGTGAAACATGGAATTGAAACATATGAATGAATTGCTTGTTTTTACTTTCTTTATCACATGTGAACATTAAAGGTTGGTATAACAAATTGGTAAAGTGGTTGATCATGGTCTATTACACCTTAACTATACTTAGGTTACTTGTTGGGACATTGTTCATGTAGATCAAAATGACCAAAATGCCCTCAAGTGGAAGTTTGACTTGAATTGACCCTTGGAGTGTCATTGTTTGACTATTTAAAAAATCCAACTTAGAGACTTTGCATGGCTGTGCACTCTTTACAAAAGTTGTAGCAAATTTATCAAGGAACAAAAGTTGTTTTATGACCAACTCATGAAAATGGCTAGAACATGCTCAAACATGGCCCACAAGTCACATGTCCATGCTGATTTCAATCTTAGCAAATTTTCTAAGTCCGAAAGTGAAGTACAGTTTCGCGTACCGATGTTTGAAGACTTGTATCTCCCTAACCAAGCCAAACCAGCTCGAGCTCCAATGGAAAGAGTTGTAGTTCACATATAGATGATCAACTTTGTTAACTATGGCATAGTCTAGATCGTCACGGATTAGGAGCTAATCACCGTCAAACCTGCTCTGTCAGTCATCGTCAGGTTCACTGAATCGTGTTTTTCTGAAACGGTTCAGTAGTGTTGTGGCCGACAAGTTCAGAGGTTGCTGGCCGCGTGGCACCACCCATCGCCGCTCGCCGGAGCGCGCAGGCCACGCGCCGTGGATGCACTGGCACGGACAGCCGCGTCTTTAGCACCCCGTGCACCTGCCCACCGCACTCGCCATTCTCACTGCCGTCCCCTTCCTCCGCGCGCACGGCAACCTGGACACCGTGACGCCGCCGAGCCAATGCCACCAAAACCGAGCGCCATTGCCCGATTCCTCTGAACCACAGCACCATCGTGAGCCTCTCCACGTCCTCGACCCCACCGCCACTCCATTTTTTCCTTAGGTAGCTCTCACCGTGAGCGTGGCTCCACCGGGTCGCCATGACCGCCGCCGGCCAAGCTCGCACGTGGCCGTGCTGCTCGAGCCCCTTATCGCCCCTTCTCTCCCTTGCGCTAGCTTCTGTATGTGACGCTGAAGCTCATTGAGTGAGCCACTAGGGCCGTGACGTCGCAGCCTCGCCGAAGCCAGCCATGCCGTGACCGAGCGCCGCCGTGGCCATCGCCACCCCCTCTAGCTGCGTCCTTATCTGCAATAGATGGTTCCCCTATGTCTGCTTGGGTGAGGCGAACGCATTGGCACCATTGCCTTCGCCGGAGGAGCCACCGGCGGCGAGTTGCGCCGTCGTCTTCCTCCGCTCCCCTGCCTGTCTCACTGACGCGCGGGCCCTCCCGTCAGTCAACGCGGCTGAAGCGGGAGCCCAGCGTGGGCCGTGCCACGTCTTGGGCCACGCTAGCGTTGTTCGCGGGCCGCCGTTCCTCGGGCCGGCCCAACAGCAGTGAAAGGATTTCTTGCTTTGTTTTGTTTATTTTGTTTTCACAGATTTGTGTGCATGATTCAAAAATATGTATTTCCTAGTTGGTAGATCCAAATGCTATGGTTCCAATTTTGTTGAGTTCATGATAATGTCTAGTATTTAATAAAAATATTATATGGGCACATGTTTTAGAAATTCTGGATGAATTAAATAGGACTTTGAAATGTGTTTTTGGATACATGCAAATTTATTTGAATTTTATCTTGAGTTTCTATGGTCCAAAAATTATGAAATTTTGTGGGTAATCTATTATTGCTTAGTAGAGGCTCTGGTTAAAATTAGGCTTTTGCATCATCATTAAATAATTAAGTTAGTAACCCTGTCATTGCGGGACAGATTCTAGGTTTACTGGAATTTGATTGGTTAACTTAAGAATCATGTTTGATGTTTACAAATGAATTGTAGAGAATTTCATAAGCTTTCCAGAATGTCCTCTTGAAAGTCATTTGGATTTGTAGAACTCTGGTTGTGATTGAATTAAGGGACTATTTGTGTGCATATGAAGCTTTAAATGTTGATTTATGTATGCCTTTACTATTTCTAAGTTTGTGGTAATGTTCCTAGGTGTTAGGCCTTTAACTGAAGATGAGCATCTTTATCTTAGGTTATGCAAGTTAGGTAAGTTGATCTTGTTCTTCAAGTTAAGTTAGATACCTGTTTTAAAGTGATTTGAATAGAGCTATTCTTAATCGGTAAAACGAGTGTCCGAGAATGTTTTCGTCAAACACTTCATCGTGATTCATTCATCATGAGCATCATGTCATTCCTTATGCATCCATGATATTTATCTCGTGCATCGGCATGCAATAGGTGTACGGAAGGAGTGACCTGCTAGAATTCGAGGAACCGAGAAGCGAGTGAGAGTCGACACCGGAGGTTTAGGAGGTGCTGACCTTGGAAGAAGTGCCAGACGAGGTCGCCGTTGAGTGCCGGATCACCGTCCGTGCAACTTTGTGAAAGGCAAGCCCGGAGCATACTAGGCCTCCTAATTTCCGAAATCTGATTCTGAGATTATTGTTACATATATATATTGTTGCATTAAGTTTAGGTGTTGGAAGCAAACAATTCTTTGCATTGGTTACCCAATCCTTGTCCGGATATTGTTACCCGAATCCTATGTAGCTCGGGCTCGTGTAGTGCTTAGCCACGCTTAAACGCGGTAGAAGTCGGGTGATTTCTGTCACTGCGAGATATATGAATATACATGTGGCACGGTTGGCTATATTTGCTATCGTGGAAAAGAACCAGTCTTAATTTGAAATAAAGACCAGGCGGAGGCTTGCGGTTTGCAAGTGACTCCGTGCGTCGCTTAAGGACCGATTCTTGGAGCCTTTCTGTTCATGTTGAACGCGTGCCTCTCCTCTTAGTTGGGTGTGTCCAAGACCGACCGCATGGCCGAGTAGCTCACCTCGGCCGAGAGTCGACAAGTATAAAGTGCGCCTTGGAAGGGAGCCGAGGCGTGAGTCCAAAGGCGGGTGATTTAAAAGTCCCGATCGTCTGGCGGAAGGTAATCCCGAGAGTCTTGGCACTGATCGAACCCGTGAATTTGGTTCCTAAGTTGTTCTAAAGGTGACCACGGCTACCCTTGCAAAGTATGCCAGGGTGAGAGTTAGAATACCCCTCACTGAGTTGTAATTCGATTCGAGTCGCCGTCTCTCCCGATTAGTGAGAACTTGACGGGCTTATCTCCAATGTAGATGCACTAAATAACATAATGGTTCAGAAATGATGATATGGTGATGACAGGCTTATTATACCTGCTATGGTTAATATTGTTTGCTCCTAATAAGTGAGTGCTCTAGTGAAGATGCTAATCTAGTGGACAGGTAAATGATGATAAGCTTGATGCTAAGTTTAAATTGGTTACTATAATCATAAGCTCTTTATGCAACTGTGTCAAGCTAGCCCACCTGAAAAGCCTTGCATGATCCTTGGTGTCTTTTATTTCGGTTTTTTGGGTAAGTCTAGTGAGTACCTTCTCGTACTCGTGGTTTATCTCCACCATTGCAGATGACGGTTCTTCTTTGGTTCTTTGCAAGTCTTGCCTTCTCCCAGCTGGGGATGAAGACTAGGCTGTTGGGCGCGGTCTCTACTAGTTCTTGTACCTGATAATGCTTTTGTGGGACATGACTCAGATCTGGCAATGTATTTGAAACTATGAAGTTATGCAATAAACTATGTTGCTTCCGCGCATTTAAACTTGGTTTGTAATATTTTATTTGAACTCTGATGGATGTATTCCGAATGCTACTTATGAAATGTTGTAACGGATGATGTGTTGTGTTGAATCAATACGATCTTGGTTTGTATGTCGAGAGTTGGTTGAAATCCTTCGTGATTTCCGGACTACCGGGATTATGGGAGCTTAAATACAGGAATTTGATCGCTTCGGTGATTGTTTTTGTACTTACGTTCTTATGATTTGGTCGGTTCTGTTACAAACGTCACCTAGGAGATCCATCGGGTGCGTCCAAAATAATTTCTATGCCTATGGTACATTCATCGCAAACCGTGCACCGATCTTCCGTCAAGATTATCACTCTCTCCAAACGGACCGAATCAAGCTTCCACTTGATCCTCGTCAACTAGGACTAGCATCGGGTGCATCCAAGATGATTTCTGAGCCTATGGTATCTTTGGCGCAAACCATGCACCTATCTAACACTGTCTCCAAATGGACCAAAATGGGATTCCACATGACCAACGTCACCAAGGAGATCCATCGGGTGCGTCCAAAACAATTTCCAAGCCTATGGTACATTCAACGCAAACCATGCACCTATCTTGCGTCTAGATTAGCACTCTCTCCAAACGAACTGAATCGAGCTTCAACTTGAGCCTCGTAAACTTGGAGTAACATCCGGTGCGTCGAAGATGATTTCTAAGCCTATGGTATGTTTGGGGCAAACCGTGCAACTATCTAACACTGTCCCCAAATAGACCGAAATGAGATTCCACATGACCAACGTCACCTAGGAGATCCATCGGTGCATCCATAGTGATTTCCAAGCCCATGGTACATTCAACGCAAACCGTGCACCTATCTTGAGTCAAGATTAGCGCTCTCTCCAAACGGACCGAATCGAGCTTCCGCTTTAGCCTCGTCACCTAGGAGTACCATCGGGTGCGTCCAAGATGATTTTTGAGCCTATGGTATGTTTGGTGCAAACCGTGCACCTATCTTGCACCGACACTAACACTGTTTAAAATGGATTGAAACGAGATTCCACATGACCAACGTCACCTAGGAGATCCATCGGTGCGTCCAAAATGAGTTCTAAGCCTATGGTACATTCAACGCAAACCATGCACCTATCCTGTGTCCAGAATAGCGCTCTCTCCAAACAGACCGAATCGAGCTTCCACTTGAGCCTCGTCACCTAGGAGTTCTATCGGGTGTGTCCAAAATGTCTTCCAAGCATATGGTAGGTTCGGCGTAAACCATGCGCCTATGTTGCGTCAGGATTAGCACTATCTCCAAATGGACCAAATCGAGCTTCCACTTCAGCGTCGGCACCTAGGAGTACCATCGGGTGCGTCTAAAATGATTTCTGAGCCTATGGTACGTCTTACGCGAAACCGAGCACTTATATTGCTTAGACACTAACACTGTCTCCAAATGGACTGAAATGAGATTCCACATGACCAACGTCACCTAGGAGATCCATCGGGTGCGTCCAAAATGATTTCTATGCCTATGGTACATTCAACGCAAACAGTGCACCGATCTTCCGTCAAGATTAGCACTCTCTCCAAATGGACCGAATCGAGCTTCCACTTGAGCCTCGTCAACTAGGAGTACCATCGGGTGCATCCAAGATGATTTCTGAGCCTATGGTATGTTTGGCGCAAACCGTGCAACTATCTAACACTATCTCCAAACGGAACGAAATGAGATTCCACTTGACCCACGTCACCTAGGAGTTCTATCGGGTGTGTTCAAAATGACTTCAAAGCATATGGTAGGTTTGGCATAAACCATGCATCTATCTTGCGTCAGGATTAGCACTATCTACAAATTGACCAAATCGAGATTCCACTTGAGCATCGTCACCTAGGAGTACCATCGGGTTCGTCTAAAACGATTCTGAGCCTTTGGTACGTTTGACGTGAAACCGAGCACCTATCTTGCATCGACACTAACACTGTATCCAAATGGACAGAAACGAGATTCCATATGACCAACGTCACCAAGGAGATCCATCGGGTGCGTCCAAAATGATTTCCAAGCCTCTGGTACATTCAACGCAAACCGTGCACCTATCTTGCGTCAACATTAGCACTCTCTCCAAACAGACCAAATTGAGCATCCACTTGAGCCTCGTCACCTAGGAGTACCATCGGGCGCGTCCAAGATGCTTTCTAAGCCTATGGCATCTGTGGGGCAAACCGTGCACCTTTCTAACACTGTCTCCAAAAGGACCAAAATGGGATTCCACATGACCCACGTCCCCTAGGAGTTCTAACGGGTGTGTCCAAAATGACTTCCAAGCATATGGTAGGTTCGGCGTAAACCATGCGCCTATCTTGCATCAAGATTAGCACTATCTCCAAATGGACCAAATCGAGCTTCCACTTGAGCCTCGCCACCTAGGAGTACCATCGGGTGCGTCTAAAATGATTTCTGAGCCTATGGTACGTCTTACGCGAAACCAACCACCTATATTGCTTAAACACTAACACTGTCTCCAAACGGACTGAAATGAGATTCCACATGACCAACGTCACCTAGGAATTCCATCGGGTGCGTCCAAAATGATTTCTATGCCTATTGTACATTCATCGCAAACCATGCACCGATCTTCCGTCAAGATTATCACTCTCTCCAAACGGACCGAATCGAGCTTCCACTTGATCCTCGTCAACTTGGAGTAGCATCGGGTGCATCCAAGATGATTTCTGAGCCTATGGTATCTTTGGCGCAAACCATGCACCTATCTAACACTGTCTCCAAATGGACCAAAATGGGATTCCACATGACCAACGTCACCAAGGAGATCCATCGGGTGCGTCCAAAACAATTTCCAAGCCTATGGTACATTCAACGCAAACCATGCACCTATCTTGCGTCAAGATTCGCACTCTCTCCAAACGGACTGAATCGAGCTTCAACTTGAGCCTCGTAAACTTGGAGTAACATCCGGTGCGTCCAAGATGATTTCTAAGCCTATGGTATGTTTGGGGCAAACCGTGCAACTATCTAACACTGTCCCCAAACAGACCAAAATGAGATTCCACATGACCAACGTCACCTAGGAGATCCATCGGTGGATCCAAAGTGATTTCCAAGCCTATGGTACATTCAACATAAAACCGTGCACCTATCTTTAGTCTAGATTAGCGCTCTCTCCAAACGGATGAATCGAGCTTCCACTTCACCTCGTCACCTAGGAGTACCATCGGTGCGCCCAAGACGATTCTCGAGCCTATGGTATGTTTGGCATAAACCCGCACCTATCTTGCACCGACACTAACACTTGCATTTTAAAACGGATGGAAACGAGATTCCACATGACCAACGTCACCTAGGAGATCCATCAAAAGCGCCCAAAATGAGTTCTAAGCCTATGGTACATTCAACGCAAACCGTGCACCTGTCCTGTGTCCAGAATAGCGCTCTCTCCAAACAGACCGAATCGAGCTTCCACTTGAGCCTCGTCACCTAGGAGTACCATCGGGCGCATCCAAGATGCTTTCTAAGCCTATAGTTTCTTTGGGGCAAACCGTGCACCTATCTAACACTGTCTCCAAAAGGACCAAAATAGGATTCCACATGACCCACGTCACCTAGGAGTTCTATCGGGTGTGTCCAAAATGACTTCCAAGCATATGGTAGGTTCGGCGTAAACCATGCACCTATGTTGCGTCAGGATTAGCACTATCTCCAAATGGACCAAATCGAGCTTCCACTTGAGCCTCGGCACCTAGGAGTACCATCGGGTGCGTCTAAAATGATTTCTGAGCCTATGGTATGTCTTACGCGAAACCAACCACCTATATTGCTTAAACACTAACACTGTCTCCAAACGGACTGAAATGAGATTCCACATGACCAATGTCACCTAGGAATTCCATCGGGTGCGTCCAAAATGATTTCTATGCCTATTGTACAATCATCGTAAACCGTGCACCGATCTTCCGTCAAGATTATCACTCTCTCCAAATGGACCGAATCGAGCTTCCACTTGATCCTCGTCAACTTGGAGTAGCATTGGGTGCATCCAAGATGATTTCTGAGCCTATGGTATCTTTGGCGCAAACCATGCACCTATCTAACACTGTCTCCAAATGGACCAAAATGGGATTCCACATGACCAACGTCACCAAGGAGATCCATCGGGTGCGTCCAAAATAATTTCCAAGCCTATGGTACATTCAACGCAAACCATGCACCTATCTTGCGTCAAGATTCGCACTCTCTCCAAACGGACTGAATCGAGCTTCAACTTGAGCCTCGTAAACTTGGAGTAACATCCGGTGCGTCCAAGATGATTTCTAAGCCTATGGTATGTTTGGGGCAAACCGTGCAACTATCTAACACTGTCCCCAAACAGACTAAAATGAGATTCCACATGACCAACGTCACCTAGGAGATTCATCGGTGGATCCAAAGTGATTTCCAAGCCTATGGTACATTCAACGCAAACCGTGCACCTATCTTTAGTCTAGATTAGCGCTCTCTCCAAACGGACCGAATCGAGCTTCCACTTCAGCCTCGTCACCTAGGAGTACCATCGGGTGCGTCCAAGACGATTTCTGAGCCTATGGTATGTTTGGCGCAAACCGTGCACCTATCTTGCACCGACACTAACACTGTTTAAAACGGATGGAAACGAGATTCCACATGACCAACGTCACCTAGGAGATCCATCGGTGCGTCCAAAATGAGTTCTAAGCCTATGGTACATTCACCTGTGTCCAGAATAGCGCTCTCTCCAAACAGACCGAATCGAGCTTCCACTTGAGCCTCGTCACCTAGGAGTACCATCGGGCGCATCCAAGATGCTTTCTAAGCCTATAGTTTCTTTGGGGCAAACCGTGCACCTATCTAACACTGTCTCCAAAAGGACCAAAATAGGATTCCACATGACCCACGTCACCTAGGAGTTCTATCGGGTGTGTCCAAAATGACTTCCAAGCATATGGTAGGTTCGGCGTAAACCATGCACCTATGTTGCGTCAGGATTAGCACTATCTCCAAATGGACCAAATCGAGCTTCCACTTGAGCCTCGGCACCTAGGAGTACCATCGGGTGCGTCTAAAATGATTTCTGAGCCTATGGTATGTCTTACGCGAAACCAACCACCTATATTGCTTAAACACTAACACTGTCTCCAAACGGACTGAAATGAGATTCCACATGACCAATGTCACCTAGGAATTCCATCGGGTGCGTCCAAAATGATTTCTATGCCTATTGTACAATCATCGCAAACCGTGCACCGATCTTCCGTCAAGATTATCACTCTCTCCAAATGGACCGAATCGAGCTTCCACTTGATCCTCGTCAACTTGGAGTAGCATTGGGTGCATCCAAGATGATTTCTGAGCCTATGGTATCTTTGGCGCAAACCATGCACCTATCTAACACCTGTCTCCAAATGGACCAAAATGGGATTCCACATGACCAACGTCACCAAGGAGATCCATCGGTGCGCCCAAAATAATTTCCAAGCCTATGGTACATTCAAGCGCAAACCATGCACCTATCTTGCGTCAAGATTCGCACTCTCTCCAAACGGACTGAATCGAGCTTCAACTTGAGCCTCGTAAACTTGGAGTAACATCCGGTGCGTCCAAGATGATTTCTAAGTTTATGGTATGTTTGGGGCAAACCGTGCAACTATCTAACACTTGTCCCCAAACAGACTAAAATGAGATTCCACATGACCAACGTCACCTAGGAGATTCATCGGTGGATCCAAAGTGATTTCCAAGCCTATGGTACATTCAACGCATAAACCGTGCACCTATCTTTAGTCTAGATTAGCGCTCTCTCCAAACGGACCGAATCGAGCTTCCACTTCAGCCTCGTCACCTAGGAGTACCATCGGGTGCGTCCAAGACGATTTTCGAGCCTATGGTATGTTTTGGCGCAAAACCGTGCACCTATCTTGCACCGACACTAACATCTGTTTAAAACGAATGGAAACGAGATTCCACATGACCAACGTCACCTAGGAGATCCATCGGTGCGCCCAAAATGAGTTCTAAGCCTATGGTACATTCAACGCAAAACCGTGCACATGCCCCTGTGTCCGAATAGCGCTCTCTCCAAATGCATCAATCGAGCTTCCACTTGAGCCTCGTCACCTAGGAGTACCATCGGGCGCATCCAAGATGCTTTCTAAGCCTATAGTTTCTTTGGGGCAAACCGTGCACCTATCTAACACTGTCTCCAAAAGGACCAAAATGGGATTCCACATGACCCACGTCACCTAGGAGTTCCATCGGGTGTGTCCAAAATGACTTCCAAGCATATGGTAGGTTCGGCGTAAACCATGCACCTATGTTGCGTCAGGATTAGCACTATCTCCAAATGGACCAAATCGAGCTTCCACTTGAGCCTCGGCACCTAGGAGTACCATCGGGTGCGTCTAAAATGATTTCTGAGCCTGTGGTACGTCTTACGTGAAACCGAGCACCTATATTGCTTAGACACTAAAACTGTCTCCAAATGGACTGAAATGAGATTCCCATGACCAACGTCACCTAGGAGATCCATCGGGTGCATCCAAAATGATTTCTATGCCTATGGTACATTCAACGCAAACCGTGCACCGATCTTCCGTCAAGATTATCACTCTCTCCAAACGGACCGAATCGAGCTTCCACTTGATCCTCGTCAACTAGGAGTAGCATCGGGTGCATCCAAGATGATTTCTGAGCCTATGGTATCTTTGGCGCAAACCATGCACCTATCTAACACTGTCTCCAAATGGACCAAAATGGGATTCCACATGACCAACGTCACCAAGGAGTTCCATCGGGTGCGTCCAAAACAATTTCCAAGCTTATGGTACATTCAACGCAAACCATGCACCTATCTTGTGTCAAGAATAGCACTCTCTCCAAACGGACTGAATCGAGCTTCAACTTGAGCCTCATAAACTTGGAGTAACATCCGGTGTGTCCAAGATGATTTCTAGGCCTATGGTATGTTTGGGGCAAACCGTGCAACTATCTAACACTGTCCCCAAACAGACCGAAATGAGATTCCACAAGACCAACGTCACCTAGGAGATCCATCGGTGCATCCAAAGTGATTTCCAAGCCTATGGTACATTCAACGCAAACCGTGCACCTATCTTGCGTCAAGATTAGCACTCTCTCCAAACAGACCAAATCGAGCATCCACTTGAGCCTCGTCACCTAGGAGTACCATCGGGCGCGTCCAAGATGCTTTCTAAGCCTATGGTATCTTTGGGGCAAACCATGCACCTATCTAACACTGTCTTCAAAAGGACCAAAATGGGATTCCACAAGACCCACGTCACCTAGGAGTTCTACCGGGTGTGTCCAAAATGACTTCCAAGCATATGGTAGGTTCGGCGTCAACCATGCACCTATGTTGCGTCAGGATTAGCACTATCTCCAAATGGACCAAATTGAGCTTCCACTTGAGCCTCGACACCTAGGAGTACCATCGGGTGCGTCTAAAATGATTTCTGAGCCTATGGTACGTCTTACGCGAAACCGAGCACCTATATTGCTTAGACACTAACACTGTCTCCAAACGGACTGAAATGAGATTCCACATGACCAACGTCACCTGGGAGATCCATCGGGTGCGTCCAAAATGATTTCTATGCCTATGGTACATTCAACGCAAATAGTACACCGATCTTCTGTCAAGATTGGCACTCTCTCCAAACGGACCGAATCGAGCTTCCACTTGAGCCTCGTCAACTAGGAGTACCATTGGGTGCATCCAAGATGATTTCTGAGCCTATGGTATGTTTGGCGCAAACCGTGCAACTATCTAACACTGTCTCCAAATGGACCGAAATGAGATTCCACTTGACCCACGTCACCTAGGAGTTATATCGGGTGTGTCCAAAATGACTTCCAATCATATGGTAGGTTTGGCATAAACTATGCATCTATCTTGCGTCAGGATTAGCACTATCTCCAAATAGACCAAATCGAGCTTCCACTTCAGCCTCGGCACCTAGGTGTACCATCGGGTGCGTCCAAAAGGATTTCTGAGCCTATGGTACGTCTTACGCGAAACCGAGCACCTATATTGCTTAGACACTAACACTGTCTCCAAACGGACTAAAATGAGATTCCACGTGACCAACGTCACCTAGGAGATCCATCGGGTGGGTCCAAAATGATTTCTATGCCTATGGTACATTCAACGCAAACAGTACACCGATCTTCTGTCAAGATTGGCACTCTCTCCAAACGGACCGAATCGAGCTTCCACTTGAGCCTCGTCAACTAGGAGTACCATCGGGTGCATCCAAGATGATTTCTGAGCCTATGGTATGTTTGGCGCAAACCGTGCAACTATCTAACACTGTCTCCAAATGGACCGAAATGAGATTCCACTTGACCCACGTCACCTAGGAGTTCTATCGGGTGTGTCCAAAATAACTTCCAAGCATATGGTAGGTTTGGCATAAACCATGCATCTATCTTGCGTCAGGATTAGCACTATCTACAAATTGACCAAATCGAGATTCCACTTGAGCATCGTCACCTAGGAGTACCATCGGGTTCGTCTAAAACGATTCTAAGCCTTTGGTACGTTTGACGTGAAACCGAGCACCTATCTTGCATCGACACTAACACTGTATCCAAATGGATAGAAACGAGATTCCATATGACCAACGTCACCAAGGAGATCCATCGGGTGCGTCCAAAACGATTTCCAAGCCTATGGTACATTCAACGCAAACCGTGCACCTATCTTGCGTCAAGATTAGCACTCTCTCCAAACAGACCAAATCGAGCATCCACTTGAGCCTCGTCACCTAGGAGTACCATCGGGCGCGTCCAAGATGCTTTCTAAGCCTATGGTATCTTTGGGGCAAACCATGCACCTATCTAACACTGTCTTCAAAAGGACCAAAATGGGATTCCACAAGACCCACGTCACCTAGGAGTTCTAACGGGTGTGTCCAAATTGACTTCCAAGCATATGGTAGGTTCAGCGTAAACCATGCGCCTATCTTGCATCAGGATTAGCACTATCTCCAAATGGACCAAATCAAGCTTCCACTTGAGCCTCGCCACCTAGGAGTACCATCGGGTGCGTCTAAAATGATTTCTGAGCCTATGGTACGTCTTACGCGAAACTGAGCACCTATATTGCTTAAACACTAACACTGTCTCCAAACGGACTAAAATGAGATTCCACATGACCAACGTCACCTAGGAGATCCATCGGGTGCGTCCAAAATGATTTCTATGCCTATGGTACATTCAACGCAAACCGTGCACCGATCTTCCGTCAAGATTAGCACTCTCTCCAAACGGACCGAATCGAGCTTCCACTAGATCCTCGTCAACTAGGAGTACCATCGGGTGCATCCAAGATGATTTCTGAACCTGTGGTATCTTTGGCGCAAACCATGCACCTATCTAACACTGTCACCAAATGGACCAAAATGGGATTCCACATGACCAATGTCACCAAGGAGATCCATCGGGTGCGTCCAAAACAATTTCCAAGCCTATGGTACATTCAACAGAAACCATGCACCTATCTTGCGTCAAGATTAGCACTCTCTCCAAACGGACTAAATCGAGCTTCAACTTGAGCCTCGTAAACTTGGAGTAACATCGGGTGCGTCCAAGATGATTTCTAAGCCTATGGTATGTGTGGGGCAAACCGTGCAACTATATAACACTGTCCCCAAACAGACCGAAATGAGATTCCACATGACCAACGTCACCTAGGAGATCCATCGGTGCATCCAAAGTGATTTCCAAGCCTATGGTACATTCAACGCAAACCGTGCACCTATCTTGAGTCAAGATTAGCGCTCTCTCCAAACGGACCGAATCGAGCTTCCACTTCAGCCTTGTCACCTAGGAGTACCATCGGGTGCGTCCAAGACGATTTCTGAGCCTATGGTATGTTTGGCGCAAACCGTGCAACTATCTAACACTGTCTCCAAATGGACCGAAATGAGATTCCACTTGACCCACGTCACCTAGGAGTTCTATCGGGTGTGTACAAAATGACTTCCAAGCATATGGTAGGTTTGGCATAAACCATGCATCTATCTTGCGTCAGGATTAGCACTATCTCCAAATGGACCAAATCGAGCTTCCACTTGAGCCTCGGCACCTAGGAGTACCATCGGGTGCGTCTAAAATGATTTCTGAGCCTATGGTACGTCTTACGCGAAACCGAGCACCTATATTGCTTAGACACTAACACTGTCTCGAAACGGACTGAAATGAGATTCCACATGACCAACGTCACCTGGGAGATCCATCGGGTGCGTACAAAATCATTTCTATGCTTATGGTACATTCAACGCAAACAGTGCACCGATCTTCCATCAAGATTAGCACTCTCTCCAAACGGACCGAATCGAGCTTCCACTTGAGCCTCATCAACTAGGTGTACCATCGGGTGCATCCAAGATGATTTCTGAGCCTATGGTATGTTTGGCGCAAACCGTGCAACTATCTAACACTTGCTCTCCAAACGGACTGAGATGAGATTCCACTTGACCCACGTCACCTAGGAGTTCTATCGGGTGTGTCCAAAATGACTTCCAAGCATATGGTAGGTTTGGCATAAACCATGCATCTATCTTGCGTCAGGATTAGCACTATCTACAAATTGACCAAATCGAGATTCCACTTGAGCATCGTCACCTAGGAGTACCATCGGGTTCGTCTAAAACGATTCTGAGCCTTTGGTACGTTTGACGTGAAAACCGAGCACCTATCTTGCATCGACACTAACATCGTATCCAAATGGATGTAAACGAGATTCCATATGACCAACGTCACCAAGGAGATCCATCGGTGCGCCCAAAACGATTTCCAAGTCTATGGTACATTCAACATAAACCGTGCACCTATCTTGCGTCAAGATTAGCACTCTCTCCAAATGCAGACCAAATCGAGCATCCACTTGAGCCTCATCACCTAGGAGTACCCATCCAGCGCGTCCAAGATGCTTTCTAAGCCTATGGTATCTTTGGGGCAAACCGTGCACCTATCTAACACTGTCTCCCAAAGGACCAAAATGGGATTCCACATGACCCACGTCACCTAGGAGTTCTAACGGGTGTGTCCAAAATGACTTCCAAGCATATGGTAGGTTCGGCATAAACCATGCGCCTATCTTGCATCAAGATTAGCACTATCTCCAAATGGACCAAATCAAGCTTCCACTTGAGCCTCGCCACCTAGGAGTACCATCGGGTGCGTCTAAAATGATTTCTGAGCCTATGGTACGTCTTACGCGAAACCAAGCACCTATATTGCTTAAACACTAACACTGTCTCCAAACGGACTGAAATGAGATTCCACATGACCAACATCACCTAGGAGATCCATCAAGGTGCGGCCCAAAATGATTTCTATGCCTATGGTACATTCAACGCAAACCGTGCACCGATCTTCCGTCAAGATTAGCACTCTCTCCAAACGGACCGTATCGAGCTTCCACTAGATCCTCGTCAACTAGGAGTACCATCGGGTGCATCCAAGATGATTTCTGAGCCTATGGTGTCTTTGGCGCAAACCATGCACCTATCTAACACTGTCTCCAAATGGACCAAAATGGGATTCCATATGACCAATGTCACCAAGGAGATCCATCGGGTGCGTCCAAAAACAATTTCCAAGCCTATGGTACATTCAACGCAAACCATGCACCTATCTTGCGTCAAGATTAGCACTCTCTCCAAACGGACTAAATCGAGCTTCAACTTGAGCCTCGTAAACTTGGAGTAACATCGGGTGCGTCCAAGATGATTTCTAAGCCTATGGTATGTTTGGGGCAAACCGTGCAACTATCTAACACTATCCCCAAACAGACCGAAATGAGATTCCACATGACCAACGTCACCTAGGAGATCCATCGGTGCATCCAAAGTGATTTCCAAGCCTATGGTACATTCAACGCAAACCGTGCACCTATCTTGAGTCAAGATTAGCGCTCTCTCCAAACGGACCGAATCGAGCTTCCACTTCAGCCTTGTCACCTAGGAGTACCATCGGGTGCGTCCAAGACGATTTCTGAGCCTATGGTATGTTTGGCGCAAACCGTGCACCTATCTTGCACCGACACTAACACTGTTTAAAACGGATTGAAACGAGATTCCACATGACCAACGTCACCTAGGAGATCCATCGGTGCGTCCAAAATGAGTTCTAAGCCTATGGTATATTCAACGCAAACCGTGCACCTATCCTGTGTCCAGAATAGCGCTCTCTCCAAACAGACCGAATCGAGCTTCCACTTGAGCCTCGTCACCTAGGAGTACCATCGGGTGCATCCAAGATGCTTTCTAAGCCTATAGTTTCTTTGGGGCAAACCGTGCACCTATCTAACCCTGTCTCCAAATGGATCAAAATGAGATTCCACTTGACCCACGTCACCTAGGAGTTTTATCGAGTGTGTACAAAATGACTTCCAAGCATATGGTAGGTTTGGCATAAACCATGCATCTATCTTGCGTCAGGATTAGCACTATCTCCAAATGGACCAAATCGAGCTTCCACTTGAGCCTCGGCACCTAGGAGTACCATCGGGTGCGTCTAAAATGATTTCTAAGCCTATGGTACGTCTTACGCGAAACCGAGCACCTATATTGCTTAGACACTAACACTGTCTCCAAACGGACTGAAATGAGATTCCACATGACCAACGTCACCTGGGAGATCCATCGGGTGCGTCCAAAATCATTTCTATGCTTATGGTACATTCAACGCAAACAGTGCACCGATCTTCCGTCAAGATTAGCACTCTCTCCAAACGGACTGAATCGAGCTTCCACTTGAGCCTCATCAACTAGGTGTACCATCGGGTGCATCCAAGATGATTTCTGAGCCTATGGTATGTTTGGCGCAAACCGTGCTACTATCTAACACTGTCTCCAAACGGACTGAAATGAGATTCCACTTGACCCACGTCACCTAGGTGTTCTATTGGGTGTGTCCAAAATGACTTCCAAGCATATGGTAGGTTTGGCATAAACCATGCATCTATCTTGCGTCAGGATTAGCACTATCTACAAATTGACCAAATCGAGATTCCACTTGAGCATCGTCACCTAGGAGTACCATCGGGTTCGTCTAAAACGATTCTGAGCCTTTGGTACGTTTGACGTGAAACCGAGCACCTATCTTGCATCGACACTAACACTGTATCCAAATGGATAGAAATGAGATTCCACATGACCAACGTCACCTAGGAGATCCATCGGTGCGTCCAAAATGAGTTCTAAGCCTATGGTATATTCAACGCAAACCGTGCACCTATCCTGTGTCCAGAATAGCGCTCTCTCCAAACAGACCGAATCGAGCTTCCACTTGAGCCTCGTCACCTAGGAGTACCATCGGACGCATCCAAGATGCTTTCTAAGCCTATAGTTTCTTTGGGGCAAAACGTGCACCTATCTAACACTGTCTCCAAAAGGACCAAAATGGGATTCCACATGACCCACGTCACCTAGGAGTTCTATCGGGTGTGTCCAAAATGACTTCCAAGCATATGGTAGGTTCGGCGTAAACCATGCGCCTATGTTGCGTCAGGATTAGCACTATCTCCAAATGGACCAAATCGAGCTTCCACTTGAGCCTCGGCACCTAGGAGTACCATCGGGCGCGTCTAAAATGATTTTTGAGCCTATGGTACGTCCTTACGTAAACCGACAGCACCTATATTGCTTAGACACTAACACTGTCTCCAAATGGACTGAAATGAGATTCCACATGACCAACGTCACCTAGGAGATCCATCGGGTGCGTCCAAAATAATTTCTATGCCTATGGTACATTCAACGTAATGTTGAGGGATCCTGTGGATAAGAAGGGTTTTCTAGTGCAGTTACCTCGTGATATCTCTATTCACAATACAGCCAATGCTACCCTAGCCAAAGCCATTGAGGATCTACCGGTTTGTCCGTGAGTTTCGGATGTCTTCCCGATGACTTGCCCGGATTACCTCCGGACCGTGATGTAGAATTCAAGATAGAACTCATTAAAGTACGGCTCCTATTTCTCGAAGGCCCTATAGAATGCCGCCCAATGAGTTGGGTGAAATTTGAAGAGTCAGTTGAATGAGCTATTGAAGAAAGGTTTGATTTGGCCTAGTTCTTCTCCTTGGGGTTGTCCGGCTATATTTGTGAAGAAGAAGGACGAGTTTCTACGCATGTGTGTGGATTATCGTCCCCTAAATGCTGTTACCATCAAGAACAAATACCCTCTTCCTCGCATCGATATTCTATTTGATCAGCTCTCCAAAGCTAAGGTATTCTCCAAGATCGATTTGAGGTCTGGTTACCATCAGATCAAAATTCGTCCTGAAGATATACCTAAGACAGCTTTCTCTACTCGTTATGGCTTATTCGAGTACCTTGTCATGTCCTTTGGGTTGACAAATGCTCCGGCACACTTTATGTACCTGATGAATTCTGTATTCATGCCAGAATTGGACAAGTTTGTCGTTGTGTTTATTGATGATATCCTGGTATATTCTCAGAATGAAGAAGAGCATGCTGAACATCTGAGAATTGTCTTAACTCAGTTACATGACAACCAGCTTTATGCTAAGTTCAGCAAGTGTGAATTCTGGTTGAACAAGATACCTTTTCTAGGTCATGTGTTATCTGGTGATGGAATTTCGGTTGACCCTACTAAGGTGCAAGAAGTCCTTGAGTGGAAGGCACCTACTACGGTCATAGAAGTCCGAAGTTTCCTAGGATTGGCTGGCTATTATCGTCGCTTTATCCAGGATTTCTCTAAAATCGCCAAGCCCATGACTCGACTACTTCAAAAAGATGAGAAGTTTGTCTAGACTCCGAAGTGTGAAGAGGCTTTCCACACCTTGTGGACCTTACTAACCTCTGCCCCTGTCTTGGCACAACCTGACATTGAGAAGCCTTTTGATGTCTACTGTGATGCATGTGGCACCGGTTTGGGGTGTGTTCTTATGTAGGAGGGCCGAGTAATTGCTTATGCTTCGCGCCAGCTTCGAAAGCATGAAGTCAACTATCCTACCCATGACTTAGAGCTAGCCGCAGTTGTTCATGCCTTGAAGATTTAGAGACATTACTTGCTGGGTAATGTGTGCAACATCTATACTGACCATAAAAGCCTCAAGTACATCTTTACTCAACCCGAGTTGAACATGCGTCAACGACGATGGTTAGAATTAATCAAAGACTACAACCTTCAAGTGCACTACCATCCTGGTAAGGCAAATGTGGTTGCTGATGCCTTAAGCAGAAAGGCCCATTGTAATTCCTTAGTTAGTGAAGATTTTGATCTGGCACACCTCCTTCATCCTATAGTACTCCACCATATCACTGTGGATTGCTCTCTTAGAAGTCGAATTATCGAACTCTAGAAGACTGATGTGGGTGTGTTTCACATCAAGCGGAAGATGAAAGAGAAAGAGACCAAGCACTTTAGGGTCGATGACAAAGGAATTCTCTGGTTTAATGATAGACTTGTGGTACCCAAAGATAAAGAACTTAGAAATCAAATTATGGCTGAAGCCCATTCTTCTAAGTTGTCCATACATCCTGGTAGCAGTAAAATGTATCAAGATCTCAAGCTGTATTATTGGTGGACCAAGATGAAGAATGAGATCGCAGCTTACGTGGCTAAGTGTGATAACTGTTGCAGAGTCAAGGCTATTCACATGAGGCCCGGATTATTGCAGCCACTCTCTATTCCTGGCTGGAAGTGGGAAGAAATTAGTATGGATTTTATTGTTGGATTACCCACTACCAAAAAGAGTTGTGATTCCATCTGGGTTATTGTAGATCATCTAACTAAATCCGCTCACTTTATTCCGGTCAAGTCTACCTATCACCCTCACAATTATGCTGAGATTTCTTTTCAACAAGTGGTACATCTCCATGGTGTACCCAAATCCATTGTTTCTGATAGAGGACCACAATTCACGGCTCGCTTTTGGGAGTGCCTACATCAGAATCTTGGCACTCATCTAATCCGCAGTTCTGCCTATCATCCGCAAACATCAGGACAAACTGAGCGTGTTAATCAAATTCTTGAAGACATGATTAGAGCTTGTCTTATCTCTTGCAAAGGCTCTTGGGAAGACTGGTTACCTCTCGCTGAATTCTCTTATAACAACAGCTATCAAGAGAGTATTAAAATGGCTCCTTTTGAAGCTCTTTATGGCCGCAAGTGTAGAACTCCTTTGAACTGGGTGGAACCCAGGGAAAGAAGATTCTATGGTATTGACTTTGTAAAAGAAGCCGAAGAGCAAGTCCGAACTATATAGAAGAATATGACTGCCGCTCAGGCTAGACAAAAGAGCTATGCTGACAAGAGAAGAAAACCTATTGAGTTTGAAGTAGGTGATCATGTTTATCTGAAGGTATCCCCTATGAAAGGAGTCAAGCATTTTGGAATTAAAAGGAAGCTTGAGCCTCGATATGTTGGACCTTACCGCATTATCGAGAGAAGTGGAAGAGTAGCCTATAAACTCGATCTACCCCGTGAGATGGGAGCTATATTCCCGGTATTCCATGTGTCCCAGCTGAAGAAGTGTCTCCGTATTCTCGAGGAAAGAATAGCGACAAGAAAAGTTAACTTGAAATCTGATCTTTCTTATGAGGAGAAGCCCGTGCAAGTTCTGGATACTCAAGAAAGAGTGACTCGTACACAAGTGGTTAAGTTATACAAGGTAGTTTGGAGTAATCATAGTGAACGGGATGCAACCTGGGAGCGGGAAGATTATTTAAAGGAAAACTATCCAGCTTTCTATACTGATTGGTATGCTTTCCAAATCTCAGGACGAGATTTTTCTAAGGGGGGAGGGTTGTAACACCCTAGGTGTTTAGGCTTCCACTAAATTGCATGTCATTTCATAAACATGTGCATTATCTATGTCATCATGCCATTATCATTGAAACATACATATGCAACATTTTAAATTGTATGTGTTTCATGCTTGATTGCTTAGAGTGGTAGTAGTGCAACATGTGAATGTAACATGAAACTCTCATACTTTGAAACATGGCAACATGGTAGTAGTATGACAAGTATAAAATAACCACAAGGTCCTGAAACATGTGAAACATGGAATTGAAACATATGAATGAATTGCTTGTTTTTACTTTCTTTATCACATGTGAACATTAAAGGTTGGTATAACAAATTGGTAAAGTGGTTGATCATGGTCTATTACACCTTAACTATACTTAGGTTACTTGTTGGGACATTGTTCATGTAGATCAAAATGACCAAAATGCCCTCAAGTGGAAGTTTGACTTGAATTGACCCTTGGAGTGTCATTGTTTGACTATTTAAAAAATCCAACTTAGAGACTTTGCATGGCTGTGCACTCTTTACAAAAGTTGTAGCAAATTTATCAAGGAACAAAAGTTGTTTTATGACCAACTCATGAAAATGGCTAGAACATGCTCAAACATGGCCCACAAGTCACATGTCCATGCTGATTTCAAACTTAGCAAATTTTCTAAGTCCTAAAGTGAAGTACAGTTTCGCGTACCGATGTTTGAAGACTTGTATCTCCCTAACCAAGCCAAACCAGCTCGAGCTCCAATGGAAAGAGTTGTAGTTCACATATAGATGATCAACTTTGTTAACTATGGCATAGTCTAGATCATCACGGATTAGGAGCTAATCACCGTCAAACCTGCTCTGTCAGTCATCGTTAGGTTCACTGAATCGTGTTTTTTCTGAAACGGTTCAGTAGTGTTGTGGCCGACCGGTTCAGAGGTTGCTGGCCGCGTGGCGCCACCCATCGCCGCTCGCCTGAGCGCGCAGGCCACGCGCCGTGGACGCCCTGGCACGGACAGCCGCGTCTTGAGCACCCCGTGCACCTGCCCACTACACTCGCCATTCTCACTGCCGTCCCCTTCCTCCGCACGCATGGCAACCTAGACACCATGACGCCGCCGAGCCAATACCACCAAAACCGAGTGCCATTGCCCGATTCCTCTGAACCACATCACCATCGTGAGCCTCTCCACGTCCTCGACCCCACCGCCACTCCATTTTTGCCTTAGGTAGCTCTCACCATGAGCGCGGCTCCACCGGGTCGCCATGACCGCCGCCGGCCGAGCTCGCACATGGCCGTGCTGCTCAAGGCCCTTATCGCCCCTTCTCTCCCTTGCGCTAGCTTCTATATGTGACGCTGAAGCTCATTGAGTGAGCCACTAGGGCCGTGACGTCGCAGCCTCGCCGGAGCCAGCCATGCCGTGACCGAGCGCCGCCGTGGCCATCGCCACCCCCTCTCGCTGCATCCTTAGCTGCAATAGATGGTTCCCCTATGTCCGCTTGGGTGAGGCGAACGCATTGGCACCATTGCCTTCGCCGGAGGAGCCACCGGCGGTGAGTTACGCTGTCGTCTTCCTCCGCTCCCCTGCCTGTCTCGCTGACGCGCGGGCCCTCCCGTCAGTCAACGCGGCTGAAACGGGAGCCTAGCGTGGGCCGTGCCGCGTCTTGGGCCACGCCAGCGCTGTTCGTGGGCCGCCGTTCCTCGGGCCGGCCCAACAGCAGTGAAAGGATTTCTTGCTTTGTTTTGTTTATTTTGTTTTCACAGATTTGTGTGCATGATTCAAAAATATGTATTTCCTAGTTGGTAGATCCAAATGTTATGGTTCCAATTTTATTGAGTTCATGATAATGTCTAGTATTTAATAAAAATATTATATGGGCACATGTTTTAGAAATTCTAGATGAATTAAATAGGACTTTGAAATGTGTTTTTGGATACATGCAAACTTGTTTGAATTTTATCTTGAGTTTCTGTGGTCAAAAAATTATGAAATTTTGTGGGTAATCTATTATTGCGGGTAATCTATTATTGCTTAGTAGAGGCTCTGGTTAAAATTTTAGAGCTAGTGCATGTGTAGTTTTGTAGTTATAGAATTTCCTTTTATCAATGGAGGGATCTTGTGTGAATTTTCATAATTTTTCTATAGATCCAGTATAGGTGAAATTTGGTGAGTAAGGTTCTTATGCTAGAATGATGCTAGGAAAAATGTGAAATCTGTTGCTTGACACTTTTCATTAGGGTTTCCTAATTATGCTAAAAATAGGCATGCCACCTGTTATTTTGGATACAGCAAGTTCTGCTTGCTCAATGGCTTTGAAATTTTTATGGTAGTCTATGTGAAGCATGAGATAGCTACTATAATTTTTGTAAATTTTTATGAACAGTTTTACTATATGTTGCTTTAATCACCTAATTAACTAAATAAATTAGAAAAGGATATTAAATGATTTATTTAGAAATTGGCATTATACTTTCTAGTGTTCCTCCGGTATGTGTAACAAGTTGGTAAACTTGGTTTGGTCAAATTAGGCTTTTGCATCATCATTAAATAATTAATTTAGTAACCCTGTCATTGCGGGACAGATTCTAGGTTTACTGGAATTTGATTGGTTAACTTAAGAATCATGTTTGATGTTTACAAATGAATTGTAGAGAATTTCATAAGCTTTCCAGAATGTCCTCTTGCAAGTCATTTGGATTTGTAGAACTCTGGTTGTGATTGAATTAAGGGACTATTTGTGTGCATATGAAGCTTTCAATGTTGATTTATGTATGCCTTTACTATTTCTAAGTTTGTGGTAATGTTCCTAGGTGTTAGGCCTTTAACTGAAGATGAGCATCTTTATCTTAGGTTATGCAAGTTAGGTAAGTTGATCTTGTTCTTCAAGTTAAGTTAGATACCTGTTTTAAAGTGATTTGAATAGAGCTATTCTTAATCGGTAAACGAGTGTCGAGTAATGTATTCGTCAAACACTTACTGTGATTCATTCATCATGAGCATCATGTCATTCCTTATGCATCCATGATATTTATCTCGTGCATCGGCATGCAATAGGTGTACCGGAAGGAGTGACCCTGCTAGAATTCGAGGAACCGAGCGAGCAGCAGTAGTCGACACCGGAGGTTCAGGAGGTGCAGCCTTCAGAAGAAGTGCCAGACGAGGTCGCCGTTGAGTGCCCGAATCACCGTTCGTGCAACTTTGTGAAAGGCAAGCCCCGGAGCATATTAAGCCTCCTAATTTCCAAAATACAGTTACAGTATTATTGTTACATATATATATTGTTGCATTAAGTTTAGGTGTTGGATGCAAACAATTCTTTGCATTGGTTACCCAATCCTTGTCCAGATATTGTTACCACAGAATCCTATGTAGCTCGGGCTCGTGTAGTGCTTAGCCACGCTTAAACGCTGTAGAAGTCGGTGATTTCTGTCACCTACGAGATATAGGAGTATACATGTGGCACGGTTGGCTATATTTGCTATCGTGGAAAAGAACCGGTCTTAATTTGAAATAAAGACCCAGGCGGAGGCTTGCCGGTTTGCGGTGACTCCGTGCGTGTGTCGCTTAAGGACCTGATTCTTGGAGCCTTCCTGTTCATGTTGAATGCATGCCTCTCTCTTAGTTGGTCAGGTATCAAGACCGACCACGAAGCCGAGTAGCTCACCTCGGCCGGGAGTCGATAAGTATAAAGTGCGCCTCGGAAGGAGCCGAGGCGTGAGTCCAAGGCAGGTGATTTAAACGTCCGATCGTCTGGCGGAAGGGTAATCCACGAGAGTGTTGGGCTGATCGAACCCACGAATTTGGTTCTGAGTTGTTCTAAAGGTGACCACGGCTACCCTTGCAAAGTATGCCGGGGTGAGAGTTAGGAATACCCCTCACCTGAGTTGTAATTCAATTCGAGTCGCCGTCTCTCCCGGTTAGTGAGAACTTGACGGGCTTATCTCCAATGTAGATGCACTAAATAACATAATGGTTCAGAAATGATGATATGATGATGACAACCTTATTATACCTGCTATGGTTAATATTGTTTGCTCCTAATAAGTGAGTGCTCTAGTGCAGATGCTAATCTAGTGGACAGGTAAATGATGATAAGCTTGATGCTAAGTTTAAATTGGTTACTATAATCATAAGCTCTTTATGCAACTGTGTCAAGCTAGCCCACCTAAAAAGCCTTGCATGATCCTTGGTGTCTTTTATTTCTGGTTTTTGGCGGGTAAGTCTAGCTGAGTACCTTCTCGTACTCAGGGTTTATCTCCCACCTGTTGCAGATGACCTGTTCTTCTTTGGTTGCTGCAAGTACTGCCTTCTCCCAGCTGGGGATGAAGACTAGGCCGTTGGGCGCAGTCTCTACTAGTTCTCATACCTGATAATGCTTTTGTGGGACATGACTCAGATCTGGCAATGTATTTGAAACTATGAAGTTATACATTAAACTATGTTGCTTCCGCGCATTTAAACTTGGTTTGTAATATTTTATTTGAACTCTGATGGATGTATTCCGAATGCTACTTATGAAATGTTGTAACGGATGATGTGTTGTGTTGAATCACTACGATCTTGGTTTGTATGTTGAGAGTTGGTTGAAATCCTTCGTGATTTCTGGACTACCGGGATTATGGGAGCTTAAGTACAGGAATTTGATCGCTTCGATGATTGTTTTTGTACTTACGTTCTTATGATTTGGTCGGTTCTGTTACAAACGTCACCTAGGAGATCCATCGGGTGCGTCCAAAATGATTTCTATGCCTATGGTACATTCAACGCAAACCGTGCACCGATCTTCCATCAAGATTATCACTCTCTCCAAACGGACCGAATCGAGCTTCCACTTGATCCTCGTCAACTAGGAGTAGCATCGGGTGCATCCAAGATGATTTCTGAGCCTATGGTATCTTTGGTGCAAACCATGCACCTATCTAACACTGTCTCCAAATGGACCAAAATGGGATTCCACATGACCAACGTCACCAAGGAGATCCATCGGGTGCGTCCACAACAATTTCCAAGCCTATGGTACATTCAACGCAAACCATGCACCTATCTTGCGTCAAGAATAGCACTCTCTCCAAATGGACTGAATCGAGCTTCAACTTGAGCCTCGTAAACTTGGAGTAACATCCGGTGCGTCCAAGATGATTTCTAAGCCTATGGTATGTTTGGGGCAAACCGTGCAACTATCTAACACTGTCCCCAAACAGACCAAAATGAGATTCCACATGACCAACGTCACCTAGGAGATCCATCGGTGCATCCAAAGTGATTTCCAAGCCTATGGTACATTCAACGCAAACCGTGCACCTATCTTTAGTCAAGATTAGCGCTCTCTCCAAACGGACCGAATCGAGCTTCCACTTCAGCCTCGTCACCTAGGAGTACCATCGGGTGCGTCCAAGACGATTTCTGAGCCTATGGTATGTTTGGCGCAAACCGTGCACCTATCTTGCACCGACACTAACACTGTTTAAAATGGATTGAAACGAGATTCCACATGACCAACGTTACCTAGGAGATCCATCGGTACGTCCAAAATGAGTTCTAAGCCTATGGTACATTCAACGCAAACCGTGCACCTATCCTCTGTCCAGAATAGCGCTCTCTCCAAACAGACCGAATCGAGCTTCCACTTGAGCCTCGTCACCTAGGAGTACCATCGGGCGCATCCAAGATGCTTTCTAAGCCTATAGTTTCTTTGGGGCAAACGGTGTACCTATCTAACACTGTCTCCAAAAGGACCATAATGGGATTCCACATGACCCACGTCACCTAGGAGTTCTATCGGGTGTGTCCAAAATGACTTCCAAGCATATGGTAGGTTTGGCATAAACCATGCATCTATCTTGCGTCAGGATTAGCACTATCTCCAAATAGACCAAATCGAGCTTCCACTTGAGCCTCGGCACCTAGGAGTACCATCGGGTGCGTCTAAAATGATTTCTGAGCCTATGGTATGTCTTACGCGAAACCGAGCACCTATATTTCTTAGACACTAACACTGTCTCCAAACGGACTGAAATGAGATTCCACATGACCAACGTCACCTAGGAATTTCCATCAAAAGCGCCCAAAATGATTTCTATGCCTATTGTACATTCATCGCAAACCATGCACCGATCTTCCGTCAATATTATCACTATCTCCAAACGGACCGAATCGAGCTTCCACTTGATCCTCGTCAACTTGGAGTAGCATCGGGTGCATCCAAGATGATTTCTGAGCCTATGGTATCTTTGGCGCAAACCATGCACCTATCTAACACTGTCTCCAAATGGACCAAAATGGGATTCCACATGACCAACGTCACCAAGGAGATCCATCAGGTGCGTCCAAAACAATTTCCAAGCCTATGGTACATTCAACGCAAACCATGCACCTATCTTGCGTCAAGATTCGCACTCTCTCCAAACGGATGAATCGAGCTTCAACTTGAGCCTCAGAACTTGGAGTAACATCCGGTGCGTCCAAGATGATTTCTAAGCCTATGGTATGTTTGGGGCAAACCGTGCAACTATCTAACACTGTCCCCAAACAGACCAAAATGAGATTCCACATGACCAACGTCACCTAGGAGATCCATCGGTGCATCCAAAGTGATTTCCAAGCCTATGGTACATTCAACGCAAACCGTGCACCTATCTTTAGTCAAGATTAGCGCTCTCTCCAAACGGACCGAATCGAGCTTCCACTTCAGCCTCGTCACCTAGGAGTACCATCGGGTGCGTCCAAGACGATTTCTGAGCCTATGGTATGTTTGGCGCAAACCGTGCACCTATCTTGCACCGACACTAACACTGTTTAAAACGGATGGAAACGAGATTCCACATGACCAATGTCACCTAGGAGATCCATCGGTGCGTCCAAAATGAGTTCTAAGCCTATGGTACATTCAACGCAAACCGTGCACCTATCCTGTGTCCAGAATAGCGCTCTCTCCAAACAGACCGAATCGAGCTTCCACTTGAGCCTCGTCACCTAGGAGTACCATCGGGCGCATCCAAGATGCTTTCTAAGCCTATAGTTTCTTTGGGGCAAACCGTGCACCTATCTAACACTGTCTCCAAAAGGACCATAATGGGATTCCACATGACCCACGTCACCTAGGAGTTCTATCGGGTGTGTCCAAAATGACTTCCAAGCATATGGTAGGTTTGGCATAAACCATGCATCTATCTTGCGTCAGGATTAGCACTATCTCCAAATAGACCAAATCGAGCTTCCACTTGAGCCTCGGCACCTAGGAGTACCATCGGGGCCGTCTAAAATGATTTCTGAGCCTATGGTATGTCTTACGCGAAACCGAGCACCTATATTTCTTAGACACTAACACTGTCTCCAAACGGACTGAAATGAGATTCCACATGACCAACGTCACCTAGGATTCCATCGGGTGCGTCCAAAATGATTTCTATGCCTATTGTACATTCATCGCAAACCGTGCACCGATCTTCCGTCAAGATTATCACCCTCTCCAAACGGACCGAATCGAGCTTCCACTTGAGCCTCGTCAACTTGGAGTAGCATCGGGTGCATCCAAGATGATTTCTGAGCCTATGGTATCTTTGGCGCAAACCATGCACCTATCTAACACTGTCTCCAAATGGACCAAAATGGAATTCTACATGACCAACGTCACCAAGGAGATCCATCGGGTGCGTCCAAAACAATTTCCAAGCCTATGGTACATTCAACGCAAACCATGCACCTATCTTGCGTCAAGATTAGCACTCTCTCCAAACAGACTGAATCGAGCTTCAACTTGAGCCTCGTAAACTTGGAGTAACATCGGGTGCGTCCAAGATGATTTCTAAGCCTATGGTATGTTTGGGGCAAACCGTGCAACTATCTTACTCTGTCCCCAAATAGACCGAAATGAGATTCCACATGACCAACATCACCTAGGAGATCCATCGGTGCATCCAAAGTGATTTCCAAGCCTATGGTACATTCAACGCAAACCGTGCACCTATCTTGCGTCAAGATTCGCACTCTCTCCAAACGGACTGAATCGAGCTTCAACTTGAGCCTCGTAAACTTGGAGTAACATCCGGTGCGTCCAAGATGATTTCTAAGCCTATGGTATGTTTGGGGCAAACCGTGCAACTATCTAACACTGTCCCCAAACAGACCAAAATGAGATTCCACGTGACCAACGTCACCTAGGAGATCCATCGGTGCATCCAAAGTGATTTCCAAGCCTATGGTACATTCAACGCAAACCGTGCACCTATCTTTAGTCAAGATTAGCGCTCTCTCCAAACGGACCGAATCGAGCTTCCACTTCAGCCTCGTCACCTAGGAGTACCATCGGGTGCGTCCAAGACGATTTCTGAGCCTATGGTATGTTTGGCGCAAACCGTGCACCTATCTTGCACCGACACTAACACTGTTTAAAACAGATGGAAACGAGATTCCACATGACCAACGTCACCTAGGAGATCCATCGGTGCGTCCAAAATGAGTTCTAAGCCTATGGTACATTCAACGCAAACCGTGCCCCTATCCTGTGTCCAGAATAGCGCTCTCTCCAAACAGACCGAATCGAGCTTCCACTTGAGCCTCGTCACCTAGGAGTACCATCGGGCACATCCAAGATGCTTTCTAAGCCTATAGTTTCTTTGGGGCAAACCGTGCACCTATCTAACACTGTCTCCAAAAGGACCATAATGGGATTCCACATGACCCACGTCACCTAGGAGTTCTATCGGGTGTGTCCAAAATGACTTCCAAGCATATGGTAGGTTTGGCATAAACCATGCATCTATCTTGCGTCAGGATTAGCACTATCTCCAAATAGACCAAATCGAGCTTCCACTTGAGCCTCGGCACCTAGGAGTACCATCGGGTGCGTCTAAAATGATTTCTGAGCCTATGGTACGTCTTACGCGAAACCGAGCACCTATATTGCTTAGACACTAACACTGTCTCCAAACGGACTGAAATGAGATTCCACATGACCAACGTCACCTAGGAGATCCATCGGGTGCATCCAAAATTATTTCTATGCCTATGGTACATTCAACGCAAATAGTGCACCGATCTTCCGTCAAGATTAGCACTCTCTCCAAACGGACCGAATCGAGCTTCCACTTGAGCCTCATCAACTAGGAGTACCATCGGGTGCATCCAAGATGATTTCTGAGCCTATGGTACGTTTGGTGCAAACCGTGCAACTATCTAACACTGTCTCCAAATGGACCGAAATGAGATTCCACTTGACCCACAACACCTAAGAGTTCTATCGGGTGTGTCCAAAATGTCTTCCAAGCATATGGTAGGTTTGGCATAAACCATGCATCTATCTTGCGTCAGGATTAGCACTATCTACAAATTGACCAAATCGAGATTCCACTTGAGCATCGTCACCTAGGAGTACCATCGGGTTCGTCTAAAACGATTCTAAGCCTTTGGTACGTTTGACGTGAAACCGAGCACCTATCTTGCATCGACACTAACACTGTATCCAAATGGACAGAAACGAGATTCCATATGACCAACGTCACCAAGGAGATCCATCGGGTGCGTCCAAAACGATTTCCAAGAATATGGTACATTCAACGCAAACCGTGCACCTATCTTGCGTCAAGATTAGCACTCTCTCCAAATAGACCAAATCGAGCATCCACTTGAGCCTCGTCACCTAGGAGTACCATCGGGCGCGTCCAAGATGCTTTCTAAGCCTATGGTATCTTTGTGGCAAACCGTGCACCTATCTAACACTGTCTCCAAAAGAACCAAAATGGGATTCCACAAGACCCACGTCAGCTAGGAGTTCTAACGGGTGTGTCCAAAATGACTTCCAAGCATATGGTAGGTTCGGCGTAAACCATGCGCCTATCTTGCGTCAGGATTAGCACTATCTCCAAATGGACCAAATCGAGCTTCCACTTGAGCCTCACCACCTAGGAGTACCATCGGGTGCGTCTAAAATGATTTCTGAGCCTATGGTACGTCTTACGCGAAACCGAGCACCTATATTGCTTAAACACTAACACTGTCTCCAAATGGACTGAAATGAGATTCCACATGACCAACGTCACCTAGGAGATCCATCGGGTGCGTCCAAAATGATTTCTATGCCTATGGTACATTCAACACAAACCGTGCACCGATCTTCCGTCAAGATTAGCACTCTCTCCAAACGGACCGAATCGAGCTTCCACTAGATCCTCGTCAACTAGGAGTACCATCGGGTGCATCCAAGATGATTTCTGAGCCTATGGTACGTTTGGTGCAAACCGTGCAACTATCTAACACTGTCTCCAAATGGACCGAAATGAGATTCCACTTGACCCACAACACCTAAGAGTTCTATCGGGTGTGTCCAAAATGTCTTCCAAGCATATGGTAGGTTTGGCATAAACCATGCATCTATCTTGCGTCAGGATTAGCACTATCTCCAAATAGACCAAATCGAGCTTCCACTTGAGCCTCGGCACCTAGGAGTACCATCGGGTGCGTCTAAAATAATTTCTGAGCCTATGGTACGTCTTACGTGAAACCGAGCACCTATATTGCTTAGACACTAACACTGTCTCCAAACAGACTGAAATGAGATTCCACATGACCAACGTCACCTAGGAGATCCATCTAAAAGGCCCAAAATCATTTCTATGCCTATGGTACATTCAACGCAAAAATATTGCACCTATCTTCCGTCAAGATTAGCACTCTCTCCAAACGGACCGAATCGAGCTTCCACTTGAGCCTCGTCAGCTAGGTGTACCATCGGGTGCATCCAAGATGATTTCTGAGCCTATAGTATGTTTGGCGCAAACCGTGCAACTATCTAACACTGTCTCCAAATGGACCGAAATGAGATTCCACTTGAACCACGTCACCTAGGAGTTCTATCGGGTGTGTCCAAAATGTCTTCCAAGCATATGGTAGGTTTGGCATAAACCATGCATCTATCTTGCGTCAGGATTAGCACTATCTACAAATCGACCAAATCGAGATTCCACTTGAGCCTCGTCACCTAGGACTACCATCGGGCGCGTCCAAGATGCTTTCTAAGCCTATGGTATCTTTGGGGCAAACCGTGCACCTATCTAACACTGTCTCCAAAAGGACCAAAATGGGATTCCGCATGACCCTCGTCACCTAGGAGTTCTAACGGGTGTGTCCAAAATGACTTGCAAGCATATGGTAGGTTCGGCGTAAACCATGCGCCTATCTTGCGTCAGATTAGCACTATCTCCAAATGGAACAAATCGAGCTTCCACTTGAGCCTCGCCACCTAGGATTACCATCGGGTGCGTCTAAAATGATTTCTGAGCCTATGGTACGTCTTACGCAAAACCGAGCACCTATATTGCTTAAACACTAACACTATCTCCAAACGGACTGAAATGAGATTCCACATGACCAACGTCACCTAGGAGATCCATCGGGTGCGTCCAAAATGATTTCTATGCCTATGGTACATTCAACACAAACCATGCACCGATCTTCCGTCAAGATTAGCACTCTCTCCAAACGGACCGAATCTAGCTTCCACTAGATCCTCGTCAACTAGGAGTACCATCGGGTGCATCCAAGATGATTTCTGAGCCTGTGGTATCTTTGGCGCAAACCATGCACCTATCTAACACTGTCTCTAAATGGACCAAAATGGGATTCCACATGACCAACGTCACCAAGGAGATCCATCGGGTTCGTCCAAAACAATTTCCAAGCCTATGGTACATTCAACGCAAACCATGCACCTATCTTGCGTCAAGATTAGCACTCTCCAAACGGACTAAATCGAGCTTAACTTGAGCCTCGTAAATGAGTAACATCAAAAGCGTCAAGATGATTTCTAGGACTATGGTATGTTTGGGGCAAACCGAGCAACTATCTAACACTGTCCCCAAACAGACCGAAATGAGATTCCACATGACCAACGTCACCTAGGAGATCCATCGATGCATCCAAAGTGATTTCCAAGCCTATGGTACATTCAACATAAACCGTGCACCTATCTTGAGTCAAGATTAGCGCTCTCTCTCCAAACGGACCGAATCGAGCTTCCACTTCAGCCCTCGTCACCTAGGAGTACCATCGGGTGCGCCCAAGATGATTTCGAGCCTATGGTATGTTTGGCAAAACCGTGCACCTATCTTGCACCAACACTAAAAACTGTTTAATACAGATTGAAACGAGATTCCACATGACCAACGTCACCTAGGAGATCCATCGGTGCGTCCAAAATGAGTTCTAAGCCTATGGTACATTCAACGCAAACCGTGCACCTATCCTGTGTCCAGAATAGCGCTCTCTCCAAACAGCATCGAATCGAAGCTTCCACTTGAGCCTCGTCACCTAGGAGTACCATCGGGCGCATCCAAGATGCTTTCTAAGCCTATAGTTTCTTTGGGGCAAACCATGCACCTATCTAACACTGTCTCCAAAAGGACCAAAATGGGATTCCACATGACCCACGTCACCTAGGAGTTCTATCGGGGTGTGTCCAAAATGACTTCCAAGCATATGGTAGGTTCGGCGTAAACCATGCGCCTATCTTGCGTCAGGATTAGCACTATCTCCAAATGGACCAAATCGAGCTTCCACTTGAGCCTCGCCACCTAGGAGTACCATCGGGTGCGTCTAAAATGATTTCTGAGCCTATGGTACGTCTTACGCAAAACCGAGCACCTATATTGCTTAAACACTAACACTGTCTCCAAACGGACTGAAATGAGATTCCACATGACCAACGTCACCTAGGAGATCCATCGGGTGCATCCAAAATTATTTCTATGCCTATGGTACATTCAACGCAAATAGTGCACCGATCTTCCGTCAAGATTAGCACTCTCTCCAAACGGACCGAATCGAGCTTCCACTTGAGCCTCATCAACTAGGAGTACCATCGGGTGCATCCAAGATGATTTCTGAGCCTATGGTACGTTTGGTGCAAACCGTGCAACTATCTAACACTGTCTCCAAATGGACCGAAATGAGATTCCACTTGACCCACGTCACCTAAGAGTTCTATCGGGTGTGTCCAAAATGACTTCCAAGCATATGGTAGGTTTGGCATAAACCATGCATCTATCTTGCGTCAGATTAGCACTATCTACAAATTGACCAAATCGAGATTCCACTTGAGCATCGTCACCTAGGAGTACCATCGGGTTTCGTCTAAAACGATTCTAAGCCTTTGGTACGTTTGACGTGAAACCGAGCACCTATCTTGCATCGACACTAACATTTGATCCAAATGGATGTAAACGAGATTCCATATGACCAACGTCACCAAGGAGATCCATCGGGTGCGTCCAAAATGATTTCCAAGCCTATGGTACATTCAACGCAAACCATGCACCTATCTTGCGTCAAGATTAGCACTCTCTCCAAATAGACCAAATCGAGCATCCACTTGAGCCTCGTCACCTAGGAGTACCATCCAAGGCCCAAGATGCTTTCTAAGCCTATGGTATCTTTGAGGCAAACCGTGCACCTATCTAACACTGTCTCCAAAAGAACCAAAATGGGATTCCACAAGACCCATGTCAGCTAGGAGTTCTAACGGGTGTGTCCAAAATGACTTCCAAGCATATGGTAGGTTCGGCGTAAACCATGCGCCTATCTTGCGTCAGGATTAGCACTATCTCCAAATGGACCAAATCGAGCTTCCACTTGAGCCTCGCCACCTAGGAGTACCATCGGGTGCGTCTAAAATGATTTCTGAGCCTATGGTACGTCTTACGCGAAACCGAGCACCTATATTGCTTAAACACTAACACTATCTCCAAATGGACTGAAATGAGATTCCACATGACCAACGTCACCTAGGAGATCCATCGGGTGCGTCCAAAATGATTTCTATGCCTATGGTACATTCAACGCAAACCGTGCACCGATCTTCCGTCAAGATTAGCACTCTCTCCAAACGGACCGAATCGAGCTTCCACTAGATCCTCGTCAACTAGGAGTACCATCGGGTGCATCCAAGATGATTTCTGAGCCTATGGTATCTTTGGCGCAAACCATGCACCTATCTAACACTGTCTCCAAATGGACCAAAATGGAATTCCACATGACCAACGTCACCAAGGAGATCCATCGGGTTCGTCCAAAACAATTTCCAAGCCTATGGTACATTCAACACAAACCATGCACCTATCTTGCGTCAAGATTAGCACTCTCTCCAAATGAGATGAATCGAGCTTCAACTTTAGCCTCGTAAACTTGGAGTAACATCAAAAGCGCCCAAGATGATTTCTAAGCCTATGGTATGTTTGGGGCAAATCAGCAAGCAACTATCTTACTCTCGTCCCCAAATAGACCGAAATGAGATTCCACATGACCAACATCACCTAGGAGATCCATCGGTGCATCCAAAGTGATTTCCAAGCCTATGGTACATTCAACGCAAACCGTGCACCTATCTTGTGTCAACATTAGCGCTCTCTCCAAACGGACCGAATCGAGCCTCCACTTTAGCCTCGTCACCTAGGAGTACCATCGGGTGTGTCCAAAATGTCTTCCAAGCATATGGTAGGTTTGGCATAAACCATGCATCTATCTTGCGTCAGGATTAGCACTATCTACAAATCGACCAAATCGAGATTCCACTTGAGCCTCGTCACCTAGGACTACCATCGGGCGCGTCCAAGATGCTTTCTAAGCCTATGGTATCTTTGGGGCAAACCGTGCACCTATCTAACACTGTCTCCAAAAGGACCAAAATGGGATTCCGCATGACCCTCGTCACCTAGGAGTTCTAACGGGTGTGTCCAAAATGACTTGCAAGCATATGGTAGGTTCGGCGTAAACCATGCGCCTATCTTGCGTCAGATTAGCACTATCTCCAAATGGAACAAATCGAGCTTCCACTTGAGCCTCGCCACCTAGGATTACCATCGGTGCGTCTAAAATGATTTCTGAGCCTATGGTACGTCTTACGCAAAACCGAGCACCTATATTGCTTAAACACTAACACCTGTCTCCAAACGGATCTGAAATGAGATTCCACATGACCAACGTCACCTAGGAGATCCATCGGTGCGTCCAAAATGATTTCTATGCCTATGGTACATTCAACACAAACCATGCACCGATCTTCCGTCAAGATTAGCACTCTCTCCAAACGGACCGAATCTAGCTTCCACTAGATCCTCGTCAACTAGGAGTACCATCGGGTGCATCCAAGATGATTTCTGAGCCTGTGGTATCTTTGGCGCAAACCATGCACCTATCTAACACTGTCTCTAAATGGACCAAAATGGGATTCCACATGACCAACGTCACCAAGGAGATCCATCGGGTTCGTCCAAAACAATTTCCAAGCCTATGGTACATTCAACGCAAACCATGCACCTATCTTGCGTCAAGATTAGCACTCTCTCCAAACGGACTAAATCGAGCTTAACTTGAGCCTCATAAATGAGTAACATCGGGTGCGTCGAAGATGATTTCTAGGACTATGGTATGTTTGGGGCAAACCGAGCAACTATCTAACACTGTCCCCAAACAGACCGAAATGAGATTCCACATGACCAACGTCACCTAGGAGATCCATCGATGCATCCAAAGTGATTTCCAAGCCTATGGTACATTCAACGCAAACCGTGCACCTATCTTGAGTCAAGATTAGCGCTCTCTCTCCAAACGGACCGAATCGAGCTTCCACTTTAGCCTCGTCACCTAGGAGTACCATCGGGTGCGTCCAAGATGATTTCTGAGCCTATGGTATGTTTGGCGCAAACCGTGCACCTATCTTGCACCGACACTAAAACTGTTTAATACAGATTGAAACGAGATTCCACATGACCAACGTCACCTAGGAGATCCATCGGTGCGTCCAAAATGAGTTCTAAGCCTATGGTACATTCAACGCAAACCGTGCACCTATCCTGTGTCCAGAATAGCGCTCTCTCCAAACAGACCGAATCGAGCTTCCACTTGAGCCTCGTCACCTAGGAGTACCATCGGGCGCATCCAAGATGCTTTCTAAGCCTATAGTTTCTTTGGGGCAAACCATGCACCTATCTAACACTGTCTCCAAAAGGACCAAAATGGGATTCCACATGACCCACGTCACCTAAGAGTTCTATCGGGTGTGTCCAAAATGACTTCCAAGCATATGGTAGGTTTGGCATAAACCATGCATCTATCTTGCGTCAGGATTAGCACTATCTACAAATCGACCAAATCGAGATTCCACTTGAGCCTCGTCACCTAGGACTACCATCGGGCGCGTCCAAGATGCTTTCTAAGCCTATGGTATCTTTGGGGCAAACCGTGCACCTATCTAACACTGTCTCCAAAAGGACCAAAATGGGATTCCGCATGACCCTCGTCACCTAGGAGTTCTAACGGGTGTGTCCAAAATGACTTGCAAGCATATGGTAGGTTCGGCGTAAACCATGCGCCTATCTTGCGTCAGATTAGCACTATCTCCAAATGGAACAAATCGAGCTTCCACTTGAGCCTCGCCACCTAGGATTACCATCGGGTGCGTCTAAAATGATTTCTGAGCCTATGGTACGTCTTACGCGAAACCGAGCACCTATATTGCTTAGACACTAACACTGTCTCCAAACGGACTGAAATGAGATTCCACATGACCAACGTCACCTAGGAGATCCATCGGGTGCATCCAAAATTATTTCTATGCCTATGGTACATTCAACGCAAATAGTGCACCGATCTTCCGTCAAGATTAGCACTCTCTCCAAACGGACCGAATCGAGCTTCCACTTGAGCCTCATCAACTAGGAGTACCATCGGGTGCATCCAAGATGATTTCTGAGCCTATGGTACGTTTGGTGCAAACCGTGCAACTATCTAACACTGTCTCCAAATGGACCGAAATGAGATTCCACTTGACCCACGTCACCTAAGAGTTCTATCGGGTGTGTCCAAAATGACTTCCAAGCATATGGTAGGTTTGGCATAAACCATGCATCTATCTTGCGTCAGGATTAGCACTATCTACAAATTGACCAAATCGAGATTCCACTTGAGCATCGTCACCTAGGAGTACCATCGGGTTCGTCTAAAACGATTCTAAGCCTTTGGTACGTTTGACGTGAAACCGAGCACCTATCTTGCATCGACACTAACATCAGATCCAAATGGATGTAAACGAGATTCCATATGACCAACGTCACCAAGGAGATCCATCAAAAGCGCCCAAAATGATTTCCAAGCCTATGGTACATTCAACGCAAACCGTGCACCTATCTTGCGCCAAGATTAGCACTCTCCAAATAGACCAAATCGAGCATCCACTTGAGCCTCGTCACCTAGGAGTACCATCGCTGGCCCAAGATGCTTTCTAAGCCTATGGTATCTTTGAGGCAAACCGTGCACCTATCTAACACTGTCTCCAAAAGAACCAAAATGGGATTCCACAAGACCCATGTCGCCTAGGAGTTCTAACGGTGTGTCCAAAATGACTTCCAAGCATATGGTAGGTTCAGGCGTAAACCATGCGCCTATCTTGCGCCAGATTAGCACTATCTCCAAATGGACCAATTCGAGCTTCCACTTGAGCCTCGCCACCTAGGAGTACCATCGGGTGCGTCTAAAATGATTTCTGAGCCTATGGTACGTCTTACGTGAAACCGAGCACCTATATTGCTTAAACACTAACACTGTCTCCAAATGGACTGAAATGAGATTCCACATGACCAACGTCACCTAGGAGATCCATCGGGTGCGTCCAAAATGATTTCTATGCCTATGGTACATTCAACATAAAACCGTGCACCGATCTTCCGTCAAGATTAGCACTCTCTCCAAACGGACCGAATCGAGCTTCCACTAGATCCTCGTCAACTAGGAGTACCATCGGTGCATCCAAGATGATTTACGAGCCTATGGTATCTTTGGCGCAAACCATGCACCTATCTAACACTGTCTCCAAATGGACCAAAATGGAATTCCACATGACCAACGTCACCAAGGAGATCCATCGGGTTCGTCCAAAACAATTTCAAGCCTATGGTACATTCAACACAAACCATGCACCTATCTTGCGTCAAGATTAGCACTCTCCAAATGCAGGTGAATCGAGCTTCAACTTTAGCCTCGTAAACTTGGAGTAACATCTAAAAGCGTCCAAGATGATTTCTAAGCCTATGGTATGTTTGGGGCAAAGCGTGCAACTATCTTACTCTCGTCCCCAAATAGACCGAAATGAGATTCCACATGACCAACATCACCTAGGAGATCCATCGGTGCATCCAAAGTGATTTCCAAGCCTATGGTACATTCAACGCAAACCGTGCACCTATCTTGTGTCAACATTAGCGCTCTCCAAACGGACCGAATCGAGCCTCCACTTTAGCCTCGTCACCTAGGAGTACCATCGGGTGCGCCCAAGACGATTTCGAGCCTATGGTATGTTTGGTGCAAACCGTGCACCTATCTTGCATCGACACTAACACTGTTTAAAACGGACTAAAACGAGATTCCACATGACCAACGTCACCTAGGAGATCCATCGGTGCGTCCAAAATGAGTTCTAAGCTCGTGGTACATTCAACGCAAACCATGCACCTATCTCTGTGTCGAATAGCTCTCTCCAAAGCAGATGAATCGAGCTTCCACTTGAGCCTCGTCACCTAGGAGTACCATCGGGCACATCCAAGATGCTTTCTAAGCCTATAGTTTCTTTGGGGCAAACCGTGCACCTATCTAACACTGTCTCCAAAAGGACCTAAATGGGATTCCATATGACCCACGTCACCTAGGAGTTCTATCGGGTGTGTCCAAAATGACTTCCAAGCATATGGTAGGTTCAGCGTAAACCATGTGCCTATGTTGCTTCAGGATTAGCACTATCTCCAAATGGACCAAATCGAGCTTCCACTTGAGCCTCGGCACCTAGGAGTACCATCGGGTGCGTCTAAAATAATTTCTGAGCCTATGGTACGTCTTACGCGAAACCGAGCACCTATATTGCTTAGACACTAACACTGTCTCCAAACAGACTGAAATGAGATTCCACATGACCAACGTCACCTAGGAGATCCATTGGGTGCGTCCAAAATCATTTCTATGCCTATGGTACATTCAACGCAAATATTACACCGATCTTCCGTCAGGATTAGCACTCTCTCCAAACGGACCGAATCGAGCTTCCACTTGAGCCTCGTCAGCTAGGTGTACCATCGGGTGCATCCAAGATGATTTCTGAGCCTATAGTATGTTTGGCGCAAACCCGCAACTATCTAACACCTGTCTCCAAATGGACCGAAATGAGATTCCACTTGACCCACGTCACCTAGGAGTTCGTGATCTATCTTGCGTCGGGATTAGCACTATCTACAAATCGACCAAATCGAGATTCCACTTGAGCCTCGTCACCTAGGACTACCATCGGGCGCGTCCAAGATGCTTTCTAAGCCTATGGTATCTTTGGGGCAAACCGTGCACCTATCTAACACTGTCTCCAAAAGGACCAAAATGGGATTCCGCATGACCCACGTCACCTAGGAGTTCTAACGGGTGTGTCCAAAATGACTTGCAAGCATATGGTAGGTTCGGCGTAAACCATGCGCCTATCTTGCGTCAGGATTAGCACTATCTCCAAATGGACCAAATCGAGCTTCCACTTGAGCCTCGCCACCTAGGATTACCATCGGGTGCGTCTAAAATGATTTCTGAGCCTATGGTACGTCTTATGCAAAACCGAGCACCTATATTGCTTAAACACTAACACTGTCTCCAAACGGACTGAAATGAGATTCCATATGACCAACGTCACCTAGGAGATCCATCGGGTGCGTCCAAAATGATTTCTATGCCTATGGTACATTCAACGCAAACCATGCACCGATCTTCCGTCAAGATTAGCACTCTCTCCAAACGGACCGAATCTAGCTTCCACTAGATCCTCGTCAACTAGGAGTACCATCGGGTGCATCCAAGATGATTTCTGAGCCTGTGGTATCTTTGGCGCAAACCATGCACCTATCTAACACTGTCTCTAAATGGACCAAAATGGGATTCCACATGACCAACGTCACCAAGGAGATCCATCGGGTTCGTCCAAAACAATTTCCAAGCCTATGGTACATTCAACGCAAACCATGCACCTATCTTGCGTCAAGATTAGCACTCTCTCCAAACGGACTAAATCGAGCTTAACTTGAGCCTCGTAAACGAGTAACATCGGGTGCGTCCAAGATGATTTCTAAGCCTGTGGTATGTTTGGGGCAAACCGTGCAACTATCTAACACTGTCCCCAAACAGACCGAAATAAGATTCCACATGACCAACGTCACCTAGGAGATCCATCGGTGCATCCAAAGTGATTTCCAAGCCTATGGTACATTCAACGCAAACCGTGCACCAATCTTGAGTCAAGATTAGCGCTCTCTCCAAACGGACCGAATCGAGCTTCCACTTCAGCCTCGTCACCTAGGCGTACCATCGGGTGCGTCCAAGACGATTTCTGAGCCTATGGTATGTTTGGCGCAAACCGTGCACCTATCTTGCACCGACACTAACACTGTTTAAAACAGATTGAAACGAGATTCCACATGACCAACGTCACCTAGGAGATCCATCGGTGCGCCCAAAATGAGTTCTAAGCCTATGGTACATTCAGCATAAAACCGTGCACCTATCCTGTGTCTGAATAGCGCTCTCTCCAAATGCATCGAATCGAGCTTCCACTTGAGCCTCGTCACCTAGGAGTACCATCGGGCGCATCCAAGATGCTTTCTAAGCCTATAGTTTCTTTGGGGCAAACCGTGCACCTATCTAACACTGTCTCCAAAAGGACCAAAATGGGATTCTACATGACCCACGTCACCTAGGAGTTCTATCGGGTGTGTCTAAAATGACTTCCAAGCATATGGTAGGTTAAAGGCGTAAACCATGCATCTATCTTGCGTCGAGGATTAGCACTATCTCCAAATGGACCAAATCGAGCTTCCACTTGAGTCTCAAAGCACCTAGGAGTACCATCGGGTGCGTCTAAAATGATTTCGAGCCTATGGTACGGCTTTACGCGAAACCGAGCACCTATATTGCTTAGACACTAACACTTGTCTCCAAACGGATGAAATGAGATTCCACATGACCAACGCCACCGGGAGATCCATCGGGTGCGCCCAAAATCATTTCTATGCCTATGGTACATTCAACGCAAACAAAGGCACCGATCTTGCGGCAAGATTAGCACTCTCCAAACGGACCGAATCGAAGCTTCCACTTGAGCCTCGTCAACTAGGTGTACCATCGGGTGCATCCAAGATGATTTCGAGCCTATGATATGTTTGGCATAAAACCGTGCAACTATCTAACACTGTCTCCAAACGGACTGAAATGAGATTCCACTTGACCCACGTCACCTAGGAGTTCTATCGGGTGTGTCCAAAATGACTTCCAAGCATATGGTAGGTTTGACATAAACCATGCATCTATCTTGCGTCAGGATTAGCACTATCTACAAATTGACCAAATCAAGATTCCACTTGAGCATCGTCACCTAGGAGTACCATCGGGTTCGTCTAAAACGATTCTGAGCCTTTGGTATGTTTGACGTGAAACCGAGCACCTATCTTGCATCGACACTAACATCAGATCCAAATGGATGTAAACGAGATTCCATATGACCAACGTCACCAAGGAGATCCATCGGGTGCGTCCAAAATGATTTCCAAGCCTATGGTACATTCAACGCAAACCGTGCACCTATCTTGCGTCAAGATTAGCACTCTCTCCAAATAGACCAAATCGAGCATCCACTTGAGCCTCGTCACCTAGGAGTACCATCGGGCGCGTCCAAGATGCTTTCTAAGCCTATGGTATCTTTGAGGCAAACCGTGCACCTATCTAACACTGTCTCCAAAAGAACCAAAATGGGATTCCACAAGACCCATGTCAGCTAGGAGTTCTAACGGGTGTGTCCAAAATGACTTCCAAGCATATGGTAGGTTCGGCGTAAACCATGCGCCTATCTTGCGTCAGGATTAGCACTATCTCCAAATGGACCAAATCGAGCTTCCACTTGAGCCTCGCCACCTAGGAGTACCATCGGGTGCGTCTAAAATGATTTCTGAGCCTATGGTACGTCTTACGCGAAACCGAGCACCTATATTGCTTAAACACTAACACTGTCTCCAAATGGACTAAAATGAGATTCCACATGACCAACGTCACCTAGGAGATCCATCGGGTGCGTCCAAAATGATTTCTATGCCTATGGTACATTCAACGCAAACCGTGCACCGATCTTCCGTCAAGATTAGCACTCTCTCCAAACGGACCGAATCGAGCTTCCACTAGATCCTCGTCAACTAGGAGTACCATCGGGTGCATCCAAGATGATTTCTGAGCCTATGGTATCTTTGGCGCAAACCATGCACCTATCTAACACTGTCTCCAAATGGACCAAAATGGAATTCCACATGACCAACGTCACCAAGGAGATCCATCGGGTTCGTCCAAAACAATTTCCAAGCCTATGGTACATTCAACACAAACCATGCACCTATCTTGCGTCAAGATTAGCACTCTCTCCAAACAGACTGAATCGAGCTTCAACTTTAGCCTCGTAAACTTGGAGTAACATCTAAAAGGCCCAAGATGATTTCTAAGCCTATGGTATGTTTGGGGCAAACCGTGCAACTATCTTACTCTGTCCCCAAATAGACCGAAATGAGATTCCACATGACCAACATCACCTAGGAGATCCATCGGTGCATCCAAAGTGATTTCCAAGCCTATGGTACATTCAACGCAAACCGTGCACCTATCTTGTGTCAACATTAGCGCTCTCTCCAAACGGACCGAATCGAGCCTCCACTTTAGCCTCGTCACCTAGGAGTACCATCGGGTGCGTCCAAGACGATTTCTGAGCCTATGGTATGTTTGGTGCAAACCGTGCACCTATCTTGCATCGACACTAACACTGTTTAAAACGGACTAAAACGAGATTCCACATGACCAACGTCACCTAGGAGATCCATCGGTGCGTCCAAAATGAGTTCTAAGCCTGTGGTACATTCAACGCAAACCATGCACCTATCCTGTGTCCAGAATAGCGCTCTCTCCAAACAGACTGAATCGAGCTTCCACTTGAGCCTCGTCACCTAGGAGTACCATCGGGCACATCCAAGATGCTTTCTAAGCCTATAGTTTCTTTGGGGCAAACCGTGCACCTATCTAACACTGTCTCCAAAAGGACCTAAATGGGATTCCATATGACCCACGTCACCTAGGAGTTCTATCAGGTGTGTCCAAAATGACTTCCAAGCATATGGTAGGTTCAGCGTAAACCATGTGCCTATGTTGCTTCAGGATTAGCACTATCTCCAAATGGACCAAATCGAGCTTCCACTTGAGCCTCGGCACCTAGGAGTACCATCGGGTGCGTCTAAAATAATTTCTGAGCCTATGGTACGTCTTACGCGAAACCGAGCACCTATATTGCTTAGACACTAACACTGTCTCCAAACAGACTGAAATGAGATTCCACATGACCAACGTCACCTAGGAGATCCATTGGGTGCGTCCAAAATCATTTCTATGCCTATGGTACATTCAACGCAAATATTACACCGATCTTCCGTCAGGATTAGCACTCTCTCCAAACGGACCGAATCGAGCTTCCACTTGAGCCTCGTCAGCTAGGTGTACCATCGGGTGCATCCAAGATGATTTCTGAGCCTATAGTATGTTTGGCGCAAACCGTGCAACTATCTAACACTGTCTCCAAATGGACCGAAATGAGATTCCACTTGACCCACGTCACCTAGGAGTTCGCATCTATCTTGCGTCAGGATTAGCACTATCTACAAATCGACCAAATCGAGATTCCACTTGAGCCTCGTCACCTAGGACTACCATCGGGCGCGTCCAAGATGCTTTCTAAGCCTATGGTATCTTTGGGGCAAACCGTGCACCTATCTAACACTGTCTCCAAAAGGACCAAAATGGGATTCCGCATGACCCACGTCACCTAGGAGTTCTAACGGGTGTGTCCAAAATGACTTGCAAGCATATGGTAGGTTCGGCGTAAACCATGCGCCTATCTTGCGTCAGGATTAGCACTATCTCCAAATGGACCAAATCGAGCTTCCACTTGAGCCTCGCCACCTAGGATTACCATCGGGTGCGTCTAAAATGATTTCTTGAGCCTATGGTACGGCTTACGCGAAACCGAGCACCTATATTGCTTAGACACTAACACTGTCTCCAAACGGACTGAAATGAGATTCCACATGACCAACGTCACCTGGGAGATCCATCGGGTGCGTCCAAAATCATTTCTATGCCTATGGTACATTCAACGCAAACAGTGCACCGATCTTGCGGCAAGATTAGCACTCTCTCCAAACGGACCGAATCGAGCTTCCACTTGAGCCTCGTCAACTAGGTGTACCATCGGGTGCATCCAAGATGATTTCTGAGCCTATGATATGTTTGGCGCAAACCGTGCAACTATCTAACACACTGCTCCAAAATTTGAAATGAGATTCCACTTGACCCACGTCACCTAGGAGTTCTATCGGGTGTGTCCAAAATGACTTCCAAGCATATGGTAGGTTTGACATAAACCATGCATCTATCTTGCGTCAGGATTAGCACTATCTACAAATTGACCAAATCAAGATTCCACTTGAGCATCGTCACCTAGGAGTACCATCGGGTTCGTCTAAAAACGATTCTCGAGCCTTTGGTATGTTTGACGTGAAACCGAGCACCTATCTTGCATCGACACTAACACTGTGTATCCAAATGGATAGAAACGAGATTCCATATGACCAACGTCACCAAGGAGATCCATCGGTGCGGCCCAAAGCGATTTCCAAGCCTATGGTACATTCAAGCATAAACCGTGCACCTATCTTGCGTCAACATTAGCTCTCTCTCCAAACAGACCAAATCAATCATCCACTTGAGCCTCATCACCTAGGAGTACCATCGGGCACATCCAAGATGCTTTCTAAGCCTATGGTATCTTTGGGGCAAACTGTGCACCTATCTAACACTGTCTCCAAAAGGACCAAAATGGGATTCCACATGACCCACGTCACCTAGGAGTTCTAACGGGTGTGTCCAAAATGACTTGCAAGCATATGGTAGGTTCGGCGTAAACCATGCGCCTATCTTGCATCAGGATTAGCACTATCTCCAAATGGACCAAATCAAGCTTCCACTTGAGCCTCGCCACCTAGGAGTACCATCGGGTGCGTCTAAAATGATTTCTGAGCCTATGGTACGTCTTACGCGAAACCGAGCACCTATATTGCTTAAACACTAACACTGTCTCCAAACGGACTGAAATGAGATTCCACATGACCAACGTCACCTAGGAGATCCATCGGGTGCGTCCAAAATGATTTTCTATGCCTATGGTACATTCAACGCAAACCGTGCACCGATCTTCCGTCAAGATTAGCACTCTCCCCAAACGGACCAAATCGAGCTTCCACTAGATCCTCGTCAACTAGGAGTACCATCGGGTGCATCCAAGATGATTTCTGAGCCTATGGTATCTTTGGCGCAAACCATGCACCTATCTAACACTGTCTCCAAATGGACCAAAATGGGATTCCACATGACCAACGTCACCAAGGTGATCCCAAAAAGTGCGTCAAAACAATTTCCAAGCCTATGGTACATTCAACGCAAACCATGCACCTATCTTGCGTCAAGATTAGCACTCTCTCCAAACGGACTAAATCGAACTTCAACTTGAGCCTCGTAAACTTGGAGTAACATCGGGGCGTCCAAGATGATTTCTAAGCCTATGGTATGTTTGGGGCAAACCGTGCAACTATCTAACACTTGTCCCCAAAGCAGAATCGAAATGAGATTCCACATGACCAACGTCACCTAGGAGATCCATCGGTGCATCAAAGCGATTTCCAAGCCTATGGTACATTCAACGCCAAACCATGCACCTATCTTGAGTCAAGATTAGCGCTCTCTCAAAAGCAGATCGAATCGAGCTTCCACTTGACCTCATCACCTAGGAGTACCATCGAGTGCGCCCAAGATGCTTTCTAAGCCTATAGTTTCTTTTGGCGCAAACCGTGCACCTATCTTGCAATCGACACTAACTTTGTTTAAAACGGATTGAAACGAGATTCCACTTGACCAACGTCACCTAGGAGATCCATCGGTGCGGCCCAAAATGAGTTCTAAGCCTATGGTACATTCAACATAAACCGTGCACCTATCCTCGGTGTCGAGAATAGCGCTCTCTCCAAATGCATCAATCAAGCTTCCACTTGAGCCTCGTCACCTAGGAGGACCATCGAACCCATCCAAGATGCTTTCTAAGCCTATAGTTTCTTTGGGGCAAAACGTGCACCTATCTAACACTGTCTCCAAAAGGACCAAAATGGGATTCCACATGACCCACGTCACCTAGGAGTTCTATCGGGTGTGTCCAAAATGACTTCCAAGCATATGGTAGGTTCAAGGCGTAAACCATGCGCCTCTGCTAAGGTCAGGATTAGCACTATCTCCAAATGGACCAAATTGAGCTTCCACTTGAGCCTCAACACCTAGGAGTACCATCGGGTGCGTCTAAAATGATTTCTGAGCCTATGGTACGTCTTTACGTAAACCGAAAGCACCTATATTGCTTAGACACTAACACTGTCTCCAAACGGACTGAAATGAGATTCCACATGACCAACGTCACCTAGGAGATCCATTGGGTGCGTCCAAAATGATTTCTATGCCTATGGTACATTCAACGCAAACAGTGCACCGATCTTCTTTCAAGATTAGCACTATCTCCAAACGGAACGAATCGAGCTTCCACTTGGGCCTCGTCAACTAGGAGTACCATCGGGTGCATCCAAGATGATTTCTGAGTATGTTTGGCGCAAACCGTGCAACTATCTAACACTGTCTCCAAAAGGACCGAAATGAGATTCCACTTGACCCACGTCACCTAGGAGTTCTATCGGGTGTGTCCAAAATGACTTCCAAGCATATGGTAGGTTTGGCATAAACCATGCATCTATCTTGCGTCAGGATTAGCACTATCTCCAAATGGACCAAATCGAGCTTCCACTTGAGCCTCGGCACCTAGGAGTACCATCGGGTGCGTCTAAAATGATTTCTGAGCCTATGGTACGTCTTACGCGAAACCGAGCACCTATATTGCTTAGACACTAACACTGTCTCCAAATGGACAGAAATGAGATTCCACATGACCAACGTCACCTAGGAGATCCATCAGGTGCGTCCAAAATGATTTCTATGCCTATGGTACATTCACCGCAAACCGTGAACGGATCTTGCGGCAAGATTAGCACTCTCTCCAAATGGACCGAATCGAGCTTTCACTTGAGCCTCGTCAACTAGGAGTACCATCGGGTGCATCCAAGATGATTTCTGAGCCTATGGTATGTTTGGCGCAAACCGTGCAACTATCTAACACTGTCTCCAAACGGACCGAAATGAGATTCCACTTGACCCACGTCACCTAGGAGTTCTAGCGGGTGTGTCCAAAATGACTTCCAAGCATATGGTAGGTTTGGCATAAACCATGCATCTATCTTGCGTCAGGATTAGCACTATCTACAAATTGACCAAATCGAGATTCCACTTGAGCATCGTCACCTAGGAGTACCATCGGGTTCGTCTAAAACGATTCTGAGCCTTTGGTACGTTTGACGTGAAACCGAGCACCTATCTTGCATCGACACTAACACTGTATCCAAATGGACAGAAACGAGATTCCATATGACCAACGTCACCAAGGAGATCCATCTAAGGTGCGCCCAAAACGATTTCCAAGCCTATGGTACATTCAACGCAAACTGTGCACCTATCTTGCGTCAACATTAGCACTCTCTCCAAACAGACCAAATCGAGCATCCCCTTGAGCCTCGTCACCTAGGAGTACCATCGGGCGTGTCCAAGATGCTTTCTAAGCCTATGGTATCTTTGGGGCAAACCGTGCACCTATCTAACACTGTCTCCAAAAGGACCAAAATGGGATTCCATATGACCCACGTCACCTAGGAGTTCTAACGGGTGTGTCCGAAATGACTTCCAAGCATATGGTAGGTTCGGCATAAACCATGCGCCTATCTTGCGTCAGGATTAGCACTATCTCCAAATGGACCAAATCGAGCTTCCACTTGAGCCTCGCCACCTAGGAGTACCATCGGGTGCGTCTAAAATGATTTCTGAGCCTATGGTACGTCTTACGCAAAACTGAGCACCTATATTGCTTAAACACTAACACTATCTCCAAACGGACTGAAATGAGATTCCACATGACCAACGTCACCTAGGAGATCCATCGGGTGCGTCCAAAATGATTTCTATTCCTATGGTACATTCAACGCAAACCGTGCACCGATCTTCCGTCAAGATTAGCACTCTCTCCAAACGGACCGAATCGAGCTTCCACTAGATCTTCGTCAACTAGGAGTACCATCGGGTGCATCCAAGATGATTTCTGAGCCTATGGTATCTTTGGCGCAAACCATGCACCTATCTAACACTGTCTCCAAATGGACCAAAATGGGATTCCCATGACCAACGTCACCAAGGAGATCCATCGGGTGCGTCCAAAACAATTTCCAAGCCTATGGTACATTCAACGCAAACCATGCACCTATCTTGCGTCAAGATTAGCACTCTCTCCAAACGGACTGAATCGAGCTTCAACTTGAGCCTCGTAAACTTGGAGTAACATCAGGTGCGTCCAAGATGATTTCTAAGCCTATGGTATGTTTGGGGCAAACCGTGCAACTATCTAACACTGTCCCCGAACAGACCGAAATGAGATTCCAAATGACCAACATCACCTAGGAGATCCATCAGTGCATCCAAAGTGATTTCCACGCCTATGGTACATTCAACGCAAACCGTGCACCTTTCTTGTGTCAACATTAGCGCTCTCTCCAAACGGACCGAATCGAGCCTTGACTTCAGCCTCGTCACCTAGGAGTACCATCGGGTGCGTCCAAGACGATTTATGAGCCTATGGTATGTTTGAAGCAAACCGTGCACCTATCTTGCATCGACACAAACACTGTTTAAAACAGACTGAAACGAGATTCCACATGACCAACGTCACCTAGGAGATCCATCGGTGCGTCCAAAATGAGTTCTAAGCCTATGGTACATTCAATGCAAACCATGCACCTATCCTGTGTCCAGAATAGCGCTCTCTCCAAACAGACCGAATCGAGCTTCCACTTGAGCCTCGTCACCTAGGAGTACCATCGGGCGCATCCAAGATGCTTTCTAAGCCTATAGTTTCTTTGGGGCAAACCGTGCACCTATCTAACACTGTCTCCAAAAGGACAAAAATGGGATTCCACATGACCCACGTCACCTAGGAGTTCTATCGGGAGTGTCCAAAATAACTTCCAAGCATATGGTAGGTGCGCGCGTAAACCATGCGCCTATGTTGCATCAGGATTAGCACTATCTCGAAATGGACCAAATCGAGCTTCCACTTGAGCCTCGGCACCTAGGAGTACCATCGGTGCGTCTAAAATGATTTCGAGCCTATGGTACGTCTTACGCGAAACCGAGCACCTATATTGCTTAGACACTAACACTGTCTCCAAACGGACTAAAATGAGATTCCACATGACCAACCTCACCTAGGAGATCCATCGGGTGCGTCCAAAATCATTTCTATGCCTATGGTACATTCAATGCAAACAGTGCATCGATCTTCCGTCAAGATTAGCACTCTCACCAAACGGACCGAATCGAGCTTCCACTTGAGCCTCATCAACTAGGTGTACCGTCGGGTGCATCCAAGATGATTTTCGAGCCTATGGTATGTTTGGCATAAAACCGTGCAACTATCTAACACCTCTCCAAAACGGACCGAAATGAGATTCTACTTGACCCACGTCACCTAGGAGTTCTATCGGGTGTGTCCAAAATGACTTCCAAGCATATGGTAGGTTTGGCATAAACCATGCATCTATCTTGCGTCAGGATTAGCACTATCTACAAATTGACCAAATTGAGATTCCACTTGAGCATCGTCACCTAGGAGTACCATCGGGTTCGTCTAAAATGATTCTGAGCCTTTGGTACGTTTGACGTGAAACCGAGCACCTATCTTGCATAGACACTAACACTGTATCCAAATGGACAGAAACGAGATTCCATATGACCAACGTCACGAAGGAGATCCATCGGGTGCGTCCAAATCGATTTCCAAGCCTATGGTACATTCAACGCAAACCATGCGCCCATCTTGCGTCAGGATTAGCACTATCTCCAAATGGACCAAATCGAGCTTCCACTTGAACCTCGCCACCTAGGAGTACCATCGGGGGCGTATAAAATGATTTCTGAGCCTATGTTATGTCTTACGCGAAACTGAGCACCTATATTGCTTGGACACTAACACTGTCTCCAAACGGACCGAAATGAGATTCCACATGACCCACATCACCTAGGAGTTCTGTCGGTTGTGTCCAAAATGACTTCCATGCATATGGTAGGTTCGGCGTAAACCATGCACCTATCTTGCGTCAGGGTTAGCACTATCTCCAAATGGACCAAATCGAGCTTCCACTTGAGCCTCGTCACCTAGGAGTACCATCGGGTGCGTCTAAAATGATTTCTGAGCCTATGGTATGTTTGACATGAAACTGAGCACCTATCTTGCATCGACACTAACACTGTCTCCAAACAGACTGAAACGAGATTCCAGATGACCAACGTCACCTAGGAGATCCATCGGTGCGTCCAAAATGAGTTCTAAGCCTATGGTACATTCAACGCAAACCGTGCACCTATCCTGTGTCCAGAATAGCGCTCTCTCCAAACAGACCGTATCAAGCTTCCACTTGAGCCTCGTCACCTAGGAGTACCATCGGACCCATCCAAGATGCTTTCTAAGCCTATAGTTTCTTTGGGGCAAAACGTGCACCTATCTAACACTGTCTCCAAAAGGACCAAAATGGGATTCCACATGACCCACGTCACCTAGGAGTTCTAACGGGTGTGTCCAAAATGACTTCCAAGCATATGGTAGGTTCAGCGTAAACCATGCGCCTATCTTGCGTCAGGATTAGCACTATCTCGAAATGGACCAAATCGAGCTTCCACTTGAGCCTCGCCACCTAGGAGTACCATCTGCTGCGTCTAAAATGATTTCTGAGCCTATGGTACGTCTTACGCAAAACCGAGCACCTATATTGCTTAAACACTAACACTGTCTCCAAACGGACTGAAATGAGATTCCACATGAACAACGTCACCTAGGAGATCCATCGGGTGCATCCAAAATAATTTCCAACCTTATGGTACATTCAACGCAAACCATGCACCTATCTTGCATCAAGATTAGCACTCTCTCGAAACGGACCGAATCGAGCTTCAACTTGAGCCTCGTAAACAAGGAGTAATATCGGGTGCGTCCAAGATGATTTCTAAGCCTATGGTATGTTTGGGGCAAACCGTGCAACTATCTAACACTGTCTCCAAACAGACCGAAATGAGATTCCACATGACCAACGTCACCTAGGAGATCCATCGGTGCATCCAAAGTGATTTCCAAGCCTATGGTACATTCAACGCAAACCGTGCACCTATCTTGTGTCAAGATTAACGCTCTCTCCAAACGGACCGAATCGAGCTTCTACTTCAGCCTCGTCACCTAGGAGTTCCATCGGGTGCGTCCAAGACGATTTCTGAGCCTATGGTATGTTTGGCGCAAACCGTGCACCTATCTTGCACCGACACTAACACTATTTAAAATGGACTGAAACGAGATTCCACATGACCAACGTCACCTAGGAGATCCATCGGTGCGTCCAAAATGAGTTTTAAGCCTAAGGTACATTCAACGCAAACCGTGCACCTATCCTGTGTCCAGAATAGCGCTCTCTCCAAACAGACCGTATCAAGCTTCCACTTGAGCCTCGTCACCTAGGAGTACCATCGGACCCATCCAAGATGCTTTCTAAGCCTATAGTTTCTTTGGGGCAAAACGTGCACCTATCTAACACTGTCTCCAAAAGGACCAAAATGGGATTCCACATGACCCACGTCACCTAGGAGTTCTAACGGGTGTGTCCAAAATGACTTCCAAGCATATGGTAGGTTCAGCGTAAACCATGCGCCTATCTTGCGTCAGGATTAGCACTATCTCGAAATGGACCAAATCGAGCTTCCACTTGAGCCTCGCCACCTAGGAGTACCATCTGCTGCGTCTAAAATGATTTCTGAGCCTATGGTACGTCTTACGCGAAACCGAACACCTATATTGCTTAAACACTAACACTATCTCCAAACGGACTGAAATGAGATTCCACATGACCAACGTCACCTTGGAGATCCATCTCCAAAAGCGCCCAAAATGATTTCTATTCCAATGGTACATTCAACGCAAACCGTGCACCGATCTTCCGTCAAGATTAGCACTCTCTCCAAACGGACCAAATCGAGCTTCCACTAGATCCTCGTCAACTAGGAGTACCATCGGGTCCATCCAAGATGATT